>JABLUY010000285.1:0-42466 GCA_013306675.1 Thraustochytrium sp. TN22 | reverse complement strand
GTTGTTGTTGTTGTTGTTGTTGTTGTTGCTGCTGCTGCTGCTGCTGCTGCTGCAGGCGAAGCTGCTGCTGCTGCTGCTGCTGAATCTGGAGCTGCTGGGACGAATGCGGCTGCGGCTGCGGCTGTGCTTGTTGCTGTTGCTGTCGGAGGCGTTGCTGCTGCAGAAAGTACTCCTGGACCTGATCGTAGTATGACGGATTGATTTCCCGAAAAGGATAGGAGTCTCGCTGCTGTTGTTGATGCTGTTGCTGTTGCTTTTGCTGCTGTTGCTGTTGCTGTTGTTGTTGTTGTTGCTGCTGCTGCTGCTGCTGTTGCTGCTGCTGCTGCTGCTGCCGCGGAATGCCCTGCAAGAGCGGCTGCAGGTGTGTTTGCAGCTGCCTGGTTTGTGCGGCCGAGGCTCCTTGGACGGTGGCGGCCTGCATGGGCTGCGACGCCGTGGCGGCGGGCCCTGCACGCATCCCCCAGCCCCCCGCGTTGGCCATGGCGTGCTGCTGGCCGCCGAGCGACTGCAGCGTGCGCTGCAGCAGGTCGCGCGCCGCCCCTGCGCCGTTCTGGGCGGCCAGCGCCAGCGCCAGCGGCGTGGCCTCCGGGCCTGCGCCCGAGGCCGTGCCGGGCGCGCCGGGCGCCGCGCCGCCGCCGCCGCCGCCGCCGCCGCCGCCGCGGCCGCGGCCGCCCCGGGCCGCATCGCGCCCGCGCGCGCAGCTCTGCCGGCGCTTGCGCTTGCTTCGCTCCGCCGCGAGTCAGGCCAGGCAGGCCAGGCCAGGCCAGGCCAACTTGAAGAAGGCCGACCAGGGCGACCTGGAGCTGCTCGCCGCCTCCTCGTTCGCCGCCCACCACGCGGCGCTGCGTCGGCGAGCGGGCAGAACATACATGGCCTCTGCAGGTGCTGGTTTTCCGGGACCACCTCGAGCGCCGTACATGGCGCTGGCGAGCTTCAGGACCTGGCGGACATGGGCGCGGCGCGGCAGCTCTTGTGGAGGAGGACACGGAGCAGCTCGTGAAGAGAACAGCACGTGATAACGACTCCGCGGTTCTCAGCGAGCGAGCTTGACTTGGTGACGATGTATTTGCAAGAACAGAGCAACGCCGTACTCCACGAGCAGCGCAAGCCGCAGAGCTGCGCCTGCAGCGCGAGCACTCCCTCGTTTCCAACCCCATGACAAACGCCTTCCAGTCGATCAAGACAAGCGCCTTCCAGTCGATCGAGACAAGCGCCTTCCAGTCGATCGGCGTCGGCCGCAGCTGGCTCGCAAGTTTGGTCTCTCGCCTCGGCCCTGGCTCGCAAGTTTGGTCGACGCCAACTTGGCTTGGCTCGCCGCCGCAGAAGGAGGCATGCCAGCCCTCCCATCCCCGATCCAGACCAGAATACGTCCGGGCAGAGCAGGTCGCAGGCGGCGCGTCGCAGGCCCGGTCGCAGCGCACGCGCAGCCGCAGCTGCAGACGCAGACGCAGTCGCAGACGCTCTCGCCCGCGCCTCGGTCAGCGGGACAGTACCCGGAGGAGCTCAGCATGGCGGGCAAGGGCACGAAGCGCGCCGTTGGGCGCCGGCTGCTGGCCGCGGCGCTGCTGGCGGCCGCGGTGGTCGCGCTGAGCGGCGTGGAGGCGCGCGGCGAGGTGGAGGTGGAGGTCGTGGAGCCCGAGGCCGTCCCCGAGAGCGCGGACGACGAGGGCATCCAGGTGGCGGACGCGGACGAGGACGACGCCGGCGACGAGGACGAGCCGGAGATGCACGACATCGGCGACGCGGGGCGGCAGATCGACCCGGCAGAAGCGGAGCGCGTGCGGCAGATCTTCTCGCAGCTGTCGCCGGCGTGCAATGAGGAGCTCAGGCTGGCGTACACGGAGAACAAGGAGGCGTCCGCGGAGTGCCAGGGCGAGCTGCAGCGGATTGTGGCCAAGATGCAGCAGCAGCAGCAGCAGCAGCAGCAGCAGCAGGCGGCGGCAAAGCCCAAGTCGGACAACCCGGACCCGACCGCTACCATCGTGGGCTTCGTGGTCGTTTTGCTCGCTGGCCTCGTGGCCTGGGGCGTGTACGCGCAGCGTACCATCATTGACAAGATGCCGGAGACCAAGACCAAGAAGCTGAGCAAGCAGAAGCTGCAAAAGCTCAAGATGAAGGAGCAGCGCAACGCCGGCCCCCAGATCCAGTGATGTAGAGGGCCCGGCGCGCAGTGCTGGTACCCTTTCGCTGGACAGGTAGGGCGCCACGCACTACGCCTGAAGCGCGCAACATCCTCGCAGTATAGCTTCGATGGGACAGCAAGGTAACGAAGATTTTATTCCCGGCACTACACTGCAAAAGGTTTCCATGAATGGTTTCACACAACACCGCCTACCTGATCATCAGATGTCTTCATGCAGGTAGGTACACTGCAAATGCCAGACGCGACCCTCGCCCCGCCGTATAAATTGCAAATGCAGACGCGATCCTTGCCCCGCCGTGGAGCGCGTGGAGAGCCCTTGGCCGGTCCAGATTAAGCGGCTTCCTCATCGAGGAGCGCGGCGAGTTCCACATCACCGGGATCCGGCTCGTGGCGGCGCTTGCGTGGCGGCTCGCGAATGTAGCGGTGCAGGAAAGTGAGCAAAATGGGCGAGGACAGCGTGGTGAGCATAATGACTAGCCACATAAACTGCGGGTCGGCCGGGCGCGACGGCGGGCAGTCCTGCAGCGAGTCCACACAGGGCTCCCCAGCCGCCACGAGCGCCAGCGGGCAGTAGTGGCAGGTGGCGTCACAGTGGCCGGCGTAGGGGCCGTCGCAGTCGAGGCAAAAGGTACTTGCGCACGTGGCAGCGCCCGCCTTGATCCACTCGCGGCAGGGTGCGACCGTGGCCTCGTCACAGGCCGGCGCGTGCGGACAGTAGCGCTGTAGCAAAAAGCCCGACATGTAGCCGGCCGGCAGCTTCGAGAGGAAGAGCGGGGCGTTCGCGAGCGCCATGAAGGCCGCCTCCTGGCCTTCAGGCGCCACGGACACCTGATAGTCCAAAAAGCGCGGGCTCCACAGCGCCTCGCCGACTGAGAGCTGCAGCACAAAGGCGATGGCCGCCCAGAGCCGGTTGGTGAGCGCCAGATAGCCGGCGCTTAGCGCCGACACATAGGCGCCCAGCACGATGATGACGAAGGCGTCGACTTTGGCGGTCGTGGCCGTCAGCACCGGGACCAGGAAAATGATGACGATCGGGTTGATGGAGAAGATGAGGCCCTTGTTGACTGTGTCGCCGTGCACGCGCACCAGATACTTGGGCAGCGTGGCGTCCAGGTGTCGAAAGACGCTGCGCAGGTTGACCATGATGATGGAGAACGCAAAGAAGCGCAAGAACGACCGGTCCCGCAGCAGCGACAGCACCCCGCCGCCACTGTTGCTGCCGCTGCTTGTGTCGGCGCTAGTGCCAGCGCCGCCGCCAGCGCCGCCCTCGGGCCGCACGCCGTCGCCGGCGGGTTGCAGGCGTGGATCGTTGAGCCCCCACGTCGAAATGGCGAGGCCGATGCTGCTCGTGCACGCGCACGCCACGAGCACCATACGGTGCGCACTGCGCGGCTCGCCGTCGGCGCCTGCGCTCGCAGCCGCGTGGAGCGCGAAGAAGTCGATCGCAAAGCCCGTCAGCATGGCGCCCACGTTCATCATGACATAGAAGATGCCAAAAGCAAAGCCCCGCGACGCCTCTGTGGTCAGACGGCGCACGCCCACCGTCATGACAGGAATGCCCAGCGCGCCCGCCACCGGCAGCACGACGCACAGGTTGAGCTGCATGACGAACAGCGAGGTCGTCGTTGCCATGGACAGCCGCGAGAACACTGCCAGAGCGAAGCCGAGCTGCAGACTCGGCCTGACGCCCAGGCGGTCCACCAAAGTGCCCAGCATCATCCCGTACACGGAGATGGCCGCGCCGTAGACGCCGTACAGCAAGCCGGCGTCCTCGTCGTTGAGGTGGAACTCCTCCGTCAGGTACAGCGTGACGATCTGGCTCGTGCAAAAGTATCCGAACGCATTCAAGAGCTTGCACATGAAGACCGCAGCCAGCCCGGGCGACTCGCGCCACAGCGCGCCCACGCTCGCGCGCGCGGGCCGGTCGTGCTCACGGTCGCCATCCTCCTGGTCCTTGGCCGCTTTCACGGCCTCGTTGCGCTCCTTGCCGGCGCGCCCGCGCTCGACGCCCGCCATGCCGCGTGCCGTTGCGCCTGCCTCGCCCGCGCCCCGCGCGCGCCGCATCGCCAGCTGGCCGCGCGCGCGCACCGTCTGCCTACTGCTGCTCAGCTGTGCGTGCTTGCCGCCTTTTCGCCTCGATGACACGCGTGTGCGAGAGCTGATATTCGCAAGTTCGCTGCTGGTCTGGCAGGCTGGCGAGCTGAGCGGGCACTCGGCTCGGCCCTCGGCTCGGCCCTCGGCTCGGCCCTCGGCTCGGCCCTCGGCTCGGCCCTCGGCTCGGCCCTCGGCTCGACACGGCGCGGCTTGGCGCGGCTTGGCATGGTTCGGCTTGGCGCAGCGCAGCTTGGAGCGGGCCAAGTCGGCCCTTTCAAGGTGGACATCTTTGGCCGCGGGTGTAATTGACCTATCGCCCCGTTAGACCGCGCGCTTACAACGGCCCGTGTCTGCCAGTGTTTGCGAGACCATGCATCGCGGCGGAGCGGAGCCCAGCGCTGCCCTCGCGCCGGCCAGACGCGTGCGTGCGTGCGCGCGCGCAGGCAGGCAGGCGTGCGTGCGTGCTTGATGGTCTCGGCGTGCCACGCGCAAGTATGCTGCTCACTGCGGACGAGGGCAGGACCAACGAGGAGGGTGAGGACCTGGGCCAGGGCGTGCGCGTGAAGCTGCACAGCGTGCGATGGGGCCCGCCACAACACGTGAAGCTGCAGGTGGTTGAGGACACCAATGGCTGCGCAGTGCTCAGGCTGCTACCGAGCTCCGTGCTCCACTGTCTGGGCACAAACCTCGAGGTGCGCCTAACGCAAGAGGACGTGGAGGATGTGGTGGTGGGCCGTCACACGGCCGCCTTCCAGCGCACGCGCCGATACTTGCGCTGCTCGGGAGAGCTCGTGCTGGACCTGGAGGACCTCGACGCCCGCTGTCTGTCGCTGATCGTCAAGGGCGAGTCTGTAGACCTCGAGGTGGCGTGTGGAAAGAGGACCCGTCAGCGGCGCGATGCACTCGCGCACGAGCTCGCCCGGCGCGTAGGAAAGGAGATTGCGATAAGGGCACCCGCAGCTGTGGCGGCAGCGTCCCATCGGCCAGGGCCGCTGGAGCGGCTTCATGGTGTTCTCTACAGTCGCGCAGTGACGACCGCACTGGCAATGTGCATCCTCGTGTCTGTCGCGATCATGGCCTGCACGACACCCCTGTTAGAGGTTGACGCGGAGTTAGCCGCCAGCTTGGCGCGAGAGGTGGCTGTAGCGGAAGGTATCAATGACGTGCTGACGTGGGTGTTCACGGTCGAGGTCGTGCTCAAGGCGATCGCATTCGAGAGCATCCTCTTTTATGTGAGCGACCCATGGAATGCGCTGGACGTGGGCGTCGTGGTGGCTGGCTGGCTCAGTACCCTGGGAGGAGAGACAGATGGCGCGGCGGATAGCGGGGGGTTGAGCTTTACGGCGTTGCGCGCGCTGCGCGCCTTGCGCGTTCTTCGCACCTTCAAAATGCTTGAGGGCATCCGCGTGATTGTGGAGACCTTCATCCGGACGCTGGCCGTCGTGCTGCAGGCCATGGTGCTCTACTTTTACTTTGTCGGGCTGGCGGCGCTGGTTGCCTCTGAGATCTGGTCAGACGCCTTCGCACACGTGTGCGCGCTCGATGACGGAACAGTGGTGCAGCCAGTCCTTTACTGCAGCGCGGATGCCTCGCTGTGCGCGATGCCGGCGCAGTGCACAGCGCTCGGCGCAGCGGCGGACGCACAGCGCTTCGCGTCCTTTGGCAACGCCGTGCTGACGCTGTACAAGGTGTCGGTGCGCGCGGGTCTGGGATCGCACCTGCACGGCGTCCTCGCCATCTCGAGCGCGCCGACGTCAGCGGCGCTGGCCGTGGTATTCTTCACGGTCTTTAGCCTCTTCGTGAGCGGCATGGTGTTCTCCACCTTCATCGCCATCATCCGCAGTACCTTTGCCACGACCAGACGTCTGGCGCAGGTGCGTAAACAGCGTCTCACGCAGAAGCGCACTCGAGATTCCGCAATCGTGACGCCGGCGCCCGTGGCACCGGCAGGCTCCACGCTGACACCAGCGGAACGCGTGCTGCACTGGGTGCAAAGGCCGCGACCGAAGCGGCAACGGCGAGCGCGCCCTCTCGTGCCTCTCGCTGGGCGTCTCATCGCCACGGACGCTTTCGAGGCGTGCGTAGGTGCGGTCATCCTCTTGAACTGTGTCTCCTTCGCACTCGAGTACCACGGGCAGCCCGAGGCCGAGGTGGCGCTGCTGGAGCGCGCGGAGCTCGGATTCACCTGCATCTTTTTGTGCGAGCTGGTCGTCAAGGTGCTAGGGCTGGGCGGGCTGCTTGCGTACTTTGCGGCGAGCGCTTGGAACGCCTTCGACTTTGTCCTGGTCGCCAGCTCGCTGGTGAGCGTCTTCTCGGCGGGCGCCTCGGTGAACCTTTCGCTGCTGCGGCTGCTGCGGCTGCTGCGCGTGGTGCGGCTGCTGCGGCGGCACCAGGACATTGTGCGCATTCTGACGGCGCTCATGGGGTCCTTCCCACAGCTCGCGAACCTCCTGCTGTTCTGCCTGCTGGTATTTAGCGTGTTTGCTATCATGGGTATGCAGCTGTACGGTGCCAAAATAGGGCTCCCGACGGCTGCGGCGGTGGCCGAGGTGGGCTTCGCGGCGGCGTATGCCCCGCCGCGCGCCAATTTCGACACCTTTCCCAAGGCGCTGCTGACGCTCTTCCAAATGATGACGGGCGGGGCGCAGTGGCCAATCTACGCGAAGGTGGCCGCCAGTAGCACGGGCGCGACAGCGCCGGTGTTTTTCCTCACGTTTGGCGTCTTCTCGACCTTTATCATTCTCAACTTCATGGTGGTCATCATCATGAGCAAGTTCGCGCTCTCGGAGGAGGCCGTGGCGAAGCTACGCCTCGAGAAGGAGCGCCTGGCGCTGCGGGGCCTGCCGCCAGGCGTTGAGCGCAACAGCAGTCTCGCAAGGCTGGCGCTCTCCCCGACGACCGGCGCCGGTTTTCTGCACGCGGACGCGCCTCTGCAGAAGAAGAAGGAGCAGCAGGACAAGGAGGAGGAGGACAACGAACATTCTTCGAAGGCAGTTGGTGTCTCTGCGAGACTGGGGCGGCGGGCGGCCGCGGTCGTGCCTTTGCGATGGCGCGAGTCCTCGCTGCTGGTTTTTGGCCCGGAATCCTGGATGCGCGGCCGCATGCGGGCGTTGTGCAGCGCGGCGTGGTTCAGGGGAACGCTCCTTTTCGCGGTCGTGGCCAGCAGCCTGCTGCTGACGCTGGACTCGCCCGCGGCGCACAAGCAGCCGCGTCTCGTTGCCGTACTCGATACGCTGGACAATGTTTTTCTGGCGGTCTTCTCATTGGAGTTCGTAGTCAAGGTGCTGGCGTACGGGCTGGTGCTGCCGCGCGATGCGTACCTGCGCAGCGGGTGGAACTGGCTGGACTTTGTGGTGCTCGTGGTGAGCTACGCGAGCTTGGCGAGCGACGCGGGCAACGTAGGCCGCATGCTGCGAACGGGCCGCATCCTGAGGCCGTTGCGCATGATCAATCGAAACGAAGGCCTTCGCGTCATCGTGGACGCGC
Organism: Thraustochytrium sp. TN22; assembly: GCA_013306675.1. Taxonomy (NCBI): domain Eukaryota; class Bigyra; order Thraustochytrida; family Thraustochytriidae; genus Thraustochytrium; species Thraustochytrium sp. TN22. The sequence continues at coordinate 34,743 of JABLUY010000285.1, read as the reverse complement.
TGCTGCGTGCAATCCGGCCCGTCTCATACACCACCGTGCTCCTGCTCGTGTACTTTTTCATCTTTGGCATCGTCGGCATGGACCTCTTCCGCGGCCTGCTGTGGCGCTGCAACGACGAAAGCGTGGCACACCGCGCGGCCTGCGTGGGGCATTACGTGGACAGCTCGAGCGGCCTGCTGCGGCCGCGCGTGTGGTCCAACCCCGAGTTTAGCTTCGACTCGATCGGACTCGCCTTTGGCACGCTCTTTGAGACCATCTCGCTCAAGGGCTGGCCCGAGAAGCTCTATGCGGCCATGGATGTGACAGAGGTGGACGAGCAGCCGGCGCGTGACGCCTCGCCCGCGAGCGCTCTCTACTTTGTGATCTTCATCTACTTTGGCAGCTTCTTCATGATGAAGCTCTTCGTGGGCGTCATCGTGGGCACCTTTCGCCGGTTCTCCGGCACGCTGCTCATGACGGCGGGACAGCTGGAGTGGCTCGAGATGAAGCGCGTGCTGGCGTCCGTACGGCCCAGGCTGAGGCCGCCGCCCTCGCGCCAGCGGCTGCGTCAGCTCTGCTACCGCGCCTACACTGCGGGCGCGCTGCGGGTGGCGGGAGGGGTCCTGGCCCTGGCGCAGGCCGGGCTCGTGCTCGTGGCGCAGAGTGCGTCCTTGGAGACGGCGTCGCAGGAGCGCCCCGCACAGGCGGCCCTGCTGCTGGTGGAGGGTGGCGTGCTGGCCGCCGAGGTGGCTGCCGTCGGCTGGCGCCAGGTGTACCTGTGCCGGTCGCTGCGCAAGGGAAGCGCGCGACTGCACTGGCGCGTGGACGCATCGCGAGCGGCGACGCTGGGTTCCTGGATTGTCTGTCTAGGGCTCGTGCTCGCGATGCACCCTTCGGCGCGCCTGCTGGTTGCTCTGCGCGCGCTGGACTTTTGGCGCCTGCTCCCTCTTGTGCGCTGCGTGTCGCCCGCGATGCATCTCGTCCTGCAGGTGCTGGGCGAAAGCATGCTGGCCATGTTTAACGTCACGCTCGTGCTCTTTTTGGCGCTCTTCGTGTATGCCGTGCTGGGCATGCAGCTCTTTGGGACAACCCGCCACGGCACGGTGCTCGGAGTGAGCGCCAGTTTTGCCAGCTTCCCAGAGGCGCTGCTCACCATGTTTCTCGTGGCAGCCGGCGACAACTGGATTCAGCTCATGCGCGAGTGCGGCGTGGAGGCGCCTGCGTGCGTGGCGGACGAGGACTGCGGGTCGCTCACCGCGGCGCGGCTCTTCTTCTATTCCTTCTTTTTTGTCTGCTTTGGGGTCTTTCTCAATCTGTACGCCGCCACAATCATTGACGCGTACGAGTCCAAGACCAAAGCGCGCTCCACCGGGGGCGCCGTGTTGGAGGAGCACCTCCTGCAGTACCAAAAATCATGGGCTGCGGTTGACGCACACGCGACGGGCCGCGTCTCCTTGCAGGCGCTGGCTGCGGTGTACTACGGTCTCGCCTCGACGACCTTTGTCCGGCGCCAGGGCGCGGCGCTCTCTAGCTGGGAGCGCAAGATCGTGCTCAACCAAGCGCGCATCGAGCTGTGCGAGCTACAGGTAGCGGGGCTGCCATGTGCCTTGCCGCACGGCCGCGTCGCAGCTGCGGCGGATGCAGAGCTTTCGGTCAGCTTCTACGAGGTCTTGCAGATCTTCGTCATGGTGCACATGGACCTCGACAGTCTGTCCACGCTGGAGCGCGTCGCACGCATCCGCAAGCGCCGCGCCATCGCCAAGGTCCTCGCCGCCATGTCCCTGCAGTCTTGGTTTCGCGGCCTCATGCAGCGCCGCGTCTTTCGTGCCATGGTGCACGCCGAGGCTCAAACGGCCTGTGGGGCCCCGGTCGCCAGCGCTGTGCGCGCCTCGTACGCCGTGCTCTACAGCCGCGAGCTGCCTGCCTCGTATCCTCTCCTCCACGTCATGACGAGCACGAGCACGGACACTGACGCCCTGCGTCGCGAAGATCTGGACGCTGCTGCATTGCTGACGCCAGGCGCCGCGAATGATTGCCAGCAAGTGGCGCCAGAGCGTTAGCGTTGCGACATCGCTGCGACATCTCCAATGTCGCTCTGGCCCCAACGCGCAGAATAGTGCTGCGTGCTTTGAGCCTAGCTAGCTTTGGTCAGCTTGAGATCGAGTGAGGGAAAAAGAGCTCAGCCATACTAATAATCACCAGTCCAGCTTCAACAAGTACCAACGCTTCGAAACTGGCTGCGACAGCGGCCAAAGCTTGCGGGCGAGCGCGGCTCCAAGCCGCCTGAGCTGCGCTTTGGCTTGGCCACCTGCATCAAAAGCAGTCGCGACGGAGGGCCACGCTTGTACGCGAGCGACCTCCACTGCCAGCGAGCTGAGCGCGTGGCCATGGACCCGGAATCGCCAATGCGCCGCGGCCGAGCCACCTACCTGCCTGGGCCTGCCTGTGCTAACTTACCACTCGATTAAGTTCGTACGACTTCAAGTTGGACTACGTCACGGTGTACGAGACAACGTTGACCTGAGGCCCAAGCGGCCTAACCACCGGCCCAAGACAGCTGAGCTCGGCGCAGAGCAAGCAGAAAAAAAGATCAAAACCGAGGGCGGCGGCGGCGGCGGCGCGCGCGCGGCGGCGGCGGCGGCGGCGGCGGCGGGCGGCGCGGCGCGGGCGGCGGCGGCAGCGCGGCGCGGGCGGCGGCGCGCGGCTGGGCAGGCGGCGCAGCGCGGACGCGAGGATGGCGGGCCCGAGCGCGGCGGCGCGCGGCGGGCGCGGCGGCGCGAGCGCCGCGGGCGGCGGGCGCGGCGGCGGCGCGGCAGGCGCGGCGGCGCGCGGCGCGGGCGCGGGCGGCAGTGGCGGCGCGCACGGCGGCAATGGCGGCGGGCTGAACGCAGAGCTGGTGGAGTACATGCGGCAGCAGGGATTCGTGCAGTCGGCGCAGACGCTGTGGCAGGAGCTGGAGGGCGCGGGCGCGCGCGGCGGCAACGGCACGACGGCGGCAGCAGGGTCGCCGGCGGGCGGCAGCGCGGCGTCGCCGCAGCAGACCGCGCGGTTCGCCTCGTACGATAAGACGTACGCGGCGCTGCGAGCGTGGGTGATGCGGTCGCTGGACCGCTTCCGCGACGAGTTGTGGCCCGTGCTGTGGGTGGTCTTTGCGCACTCGGTGCTCAACCTGGTGCTGCTGGGCGACAGCAAGGGCGCGGCTGTGTTTCTTGAGCGGTACCGCCAGGACCACGAGGTGAACCACCAGGACGAGATGGCGGAGCTCGGGTCGCTGGGCCACGCGGACCAGGTGAAGACGAGCGAGCTGGGACGGCGGCTGCGGCAGAACAGGTTCGAGATCCGCATGACGGAGTACGCGAGTGAGCTGCTGCTGGGCTTCGCTCTGGAGAATAACCTCCTGTTGGCGCTGTCCATCATCAATGAGCGCACGGACATCAAGGTGGTGGAGCCGCACGAGCAGCTGTCGTGCCTGGGCCAGACGCCCACGGGCGTGCTAGAGATGGAGGCGGCGACCGCGGCGCTGGCGGCGCAGGGCCCGCGGCCAAACTCGCTCAAGGAGGTGCCGGTGCGGTGGGGCGTGCCCAAGACGTTCCAGCAGCTGCTGCCGGGCGCGACCGGCGCGCTGGCCATGTCGGCGCAGTTCCCGGCGACTCCGAACGAGTACTTGCCGAGCGGCGAGCCGGCGCCGCAGGGCGCGGACGAGAAGGTGAAGGAGAAGTCGGACATGCAGAAGATGGAGGAGGACCCGCACGCGCCGCAGTACCGCGCCGCGCGCCTGACGAAGCTGGACCGGCACAACCTGGCGATGCGCAAGGAGGCGGCGGAGGAGGAGCGCAAGAAGGAGGCGAGCCAGAACTCGACGAACGGGCGCGGGCGCGGCTTGGCGCGGCGCAGCGACGCGACCAACCACACGCCGCCCGTGGCGGCGGAGCCGGTGGGCGACCGGTTTTTGGAGCAGATGGAGCGCGAGCTGCTGCCGGAGCTGGTGCTGGGGCTGGCTCGCGGGCCGGAGGAAATGGCGGAGGAGACGCTGGCCCAAAAGGCGGCGGAGCGTGCGCAGGCGCTGGTGATGGCCGTGGGCGTGCCGGACGACCTGAGCAAGCCGAGCGAGGACGAGAAGCCGGGGGTGGTGCCGACCTCGGTGGCGGTGCGCGTGGGTTGGCCGTCGATCGCGCTGCAGACCTTCTTCAACGCGCACGACTCGCTCATTTGCGCCGAGGCGGCGCACGAGTCGCAGCTCTTCGCAGCCGGCTTCGACGACAGCCTGGTGCGCGTCTGGTCTTACCCGAGCGCCGACGAGGAGCCCGTGAGCGAGGACCTCTACGGGCACGCCGGCCCGGTGTACGCGTGCAGCTTCAGCCCGGACGGCGGCACGCTGCTGTCCGCCTCGGCCGACGGCACAGTACGGCTTTGGATGCGTTTCCCGGACCTCGTGGCGGAGTTGGACCAGGAGGAGGAGACCGCAGCGGGCGTCGGCGGCGCGGCAAACGGTGGGCCGCCGTCGTCGTCGTCGCCGGCCTCGGCGGCGCCGGCAGCCAATGGCGGCGCTGGCGGGTCGACGCCGAGCGCCTCGCGCAAGCGCGGGCGTGCCAACATGTCGAAGCGGCGGCCGCAGGGTGCGTGGCGCAACGTGTATTGCTACAAGCACCACCCTGACGCGCCCGTGTGGGATGTGCGTTTCTCGCCGGCGGGCTACTACTTTGTGAGCGGGTCGCACGACGGCGTGGCCCGGCTGTGGAGCGTGGAGTCGCGCAAGCCGCTGCGGCTGTTCGCCGGCCACCTGGCCGACGTGGACTGCGTGCAGTGGCACCCGAATTGCCTGTACGTGGTGACGGGGTCCACGGACAAGACGGTGCGCGCCTGGGACACGGTGTCGGGTGACTGTGTGCGTGTGCTCTGCGGCCACACGGCAGGCGTGAATGCACTTTCGTTCTCCGCGGCCGGGCGCTACTTGGTGTCGGGCGGCCAGGACAAGCGCGTCATCGTGTGGGATTTTGCTGCGTCGGAGCGCCTTGCCGTGCTCGAGGGGCATTCTGCGCCGGTCTGGTCCGTCTCGGTCTCGCCCGACATGGCCTTTATTGCGAGCGGCGCCGCGGACGGCGCGGTGCGCGTCTGGGATGCGCACCACGTCTGGGGCCGCGCCTCGCTGCCATACTTTCGTGCCGTGCATGGGCTCGACAAGTACAGCAAGTCGTATGTGCCGCCGGCTGACGCCTCCGAGGCGAGCAAGCGCAAGGCTGGCGCGGCCACGGGCGCCACGGGCGCTCCGTTTGCCGGCCAGGCTGACTTGCACCCGCCCAAGCACGTGCGTGAGCGGCCCAGCTGCCGTTCCTTCCCGACCAAGTACACGCCGGTGCACTTTGTGTCATTTGTCAACGAGCGGCTTTGCCTCGCCGCGGGCTCCTTTTCGCTCCCCGTGCTCGAGTAAAGGCTTGGGAGCAAAGGAGACGGAAGACGCGGCGCCAAGAGGATGATAGGATGGTCGGTGGTGGTAGGAAGAATAGATCCAAAGGTTTAGCTGAGCTGTGCGACGAGCCTTGTTTGTTGGGGGAGGAAGAAAAGGGGATCTCGAGGAGGGCCGAGGTGGTCGGCTTCGCGAGCCACTCCGGGTGCGAACTGAATGGAACGGAATCGTTTGACAATCTTTTTGCGAGTGAAGCTTCTGCAATCATCAAGAAAGGAAAAAGCTTCTTCTTTTTGTACGAGATGGATCTCTCAAGCAGGAAGGAGCAAGCAAGGCGTCATCATCATCTTCGGCATCATCAACATCACTCACCGAGACGGCTAAGAAGAGCCTTGTCGTCTGGTTGGATGATGCAGTCAAGCACCGAGTTGCACTTACCTTGTTGGAAGTCGCTGAGGCGAGCGAGGAGCATGCGGTGCGCGTGAGCAAAGGCACGCTTGACCTTGGGAATGTTGTAAGAGCTGGTGCCAAGGTCTTGCGTCGGGTCCTCGGGGTTCTCGACGGAGAGAATTCCGGGTCGCGCGCCGCGCGCGTTGACGCGCTTGGGCATGTAGGCGCCACCGTCCCGCAAGCTAATGGCGACGCGTTGGTAGTTGTAGCGCGCGCCGTAGAGGTTGAGGAATTCAAGGAGCAGGGTGCCGAGGTCCTCGAGGTCCTCGACGCGGTCGTCCCTGCGCGACTTGATAAAGAGCAGGCGGCGGCGGAACTGCTGCAGCATGCTGACGATCATGCACAGGCAGAGGTGGGAGCCGATCCCGCCGCGATAGGTCTCGTTGATGTCGCGCTGCGCGAGAAAGAACTTGATGGTGAGCACGAGCGGACGCAGCGCCGGCATCTCCTGCACGAGCTTGCGGATCATGCGACTGGTCTCGATGCCGCCCTCTTGGTCAAAGCAGATGTCGACCTGGAAGGGGCTATTCTTGAGGTACATTTTGATAATGGGCACACGCGCAGTGGCAATGACCTCGATCTCGCGCACCATGTCACGCGACCGCAGCACGCTGCCGAGCTTGTGAATGGCGTTGCCCGGGCCCTTGAAGAGCACCATGTCAACGTCGCTGTTGGGGATGCAGAGGTCGTTGGCGTAGCTGCCAAAGACACCCAGCTCGGACCCGGGGAAGAGGTCGTTGGTCAGCTCGCGGAGCGTGTCGACGTCCCTCTGGCGCGCAGCGCTCTCTGTCTCGGTCTTGTCGATGAGTCGCGCGAAGCGCACGATCTCGTTGTGCAGCTGCAGGTGCGCCGGCAGCCGCACCGCGGGCGGCTTGGCGGGCATGGCCAGGCGCAGCCAGGGCGGCAGCGCAGGGTTCGCGTCGGCCGCGGCAACGACCTCGGCGGAGGCGGAGGACGAGGAAGGGGTCGCCGCGGTCGGCTTGGACACTTCACGGCGCGGGTCAAACTCCTCGACGGACAAAAAGGTGTCCGTCGTGGCGGGCTTGTCCGGCTGGTCGGGCGTCGCGGCCTTGGCGGCGCTGGCGGCAGCAGCGGCCTTGCGCGGTGTCTGGCCCCGCAAGAGGTCGCGGATGCGGCCGCCGACGTCCGAGGTCTGCTCCTCCGGTTCGAACTCCTCGTAGTCCATGGACTTTGCAAAGACCGGCTGCGTCTCGGTGCGCTCCGGCATGCTCTCGAGGTCGCTTTCGTCGTCCTGGGCCGGCGCCTCCTCGCCGTTGGCGGCGGCGGCGGCCTCCGCCGCGGCGGCCACGGCGATGGCGGTATCGGCTTCGGACGGGTGGCTGTCGGCCTTGTCCAGGTCGCCCAGGGTCCTGATGGTGCAGGTCGGCGCCGCGAAGCGCTGCTGTTTGAGCTCGGCGATGGCGAGGTTGCGCTTGCAGTCCTCGATGCGCGAGGCGCGGTTGCTGGCCCTCTTCGCGTTGGCTTCCGGCGTTTGCTGCGCACCCTGCAGCTGCTGCAGTTGGTGCGAGAGGCGGTGCGCCGCGGCCTTGTAAAAGTCCGCGAGGGGCTCGTCCTTGTCTGGGCGCAGTTTGTCGACGGCCGTGAAGGCGTCATTGTCGTAGAGGCGGAGCCACTTGGGGAGTGGCGCGGAGCGCTGGGAAAGAGCGCCGGCGCTCTCCGCCTGCGCCTTCTCCAGATGGTCCTCGTACTCGGCGATGGTTTCGTCGACCGCGGCGGAGGCGTTGGACTCGCGCCGCTTGTGCAGGTGGTCGAGCACCTTGGCGTAGTACTGCACCGGGCTCACGTTCTTGGCGCGCTTGAAGCCCGGCAGCTCCACCACCTCGCCGCTCCACGACGGCCGCTGCCGCTTGCCGCTGCTGCGCCGGCCGGGCGTCGAGGACGCCGACGACGCGCTGCTGGATGTTGCCGCTGAGCGCCGCCGCGCCACCGCCGGGCTCACCATCCTTGCTTGCCCAAGCGTGCGCGCGCAAGCGCCAGCGCGCAAGCGTCAAAGCGAGGCCGCGCGAGACGCGGGGCGCGCGCCAAGTGCCGTCCGCGCCGCGCCGCCCTACGCCGTGCCGCGCCGCGCTTCACCACCGTCTGTCTGCTGTCTGCCAGTTGCCGAGGCCAGAGGCAGTGCCGGCCAGCCGGCCACAATAACTGGCGGCGAGGCCGAGGTCCGCCGGCGGGCAAGGCCAAGGAAGTGGGGGAGACCAAATACAAACACAGTCAAATGATCACGAACAGGGCTGCACAGAAAAGAAGCGCCGTCGGCAAAAACGGCCTTTGACTTGGCAGCAGCAGCAGCAGCAGCAGCAGCAGCAGCAGCAGCAGCAGCAGCAGCAGCAGCAGCAGCAGCAGCAGCAGCAGCAGCAGCAGCAGCAGCAGCAGCAGCAGGCGTGATCTTGACTCATATCGAGCCAAAACAGCAGCACGACTCCAGCTGGTCTTGTCGTCGTTGTCGTCCAAGAAAGCAGCAGGCGTGGTTAACACGACTCCAGCATGTCTTGGTCATCCTCGTTATCTTGGTGCACCACGCCAGCAACAGCGTCGTGCTGAAGCATGTCATCATCATCATCATCATCGTCATCGTCGTCGTCGTCGTCGTCGTCGTCGTCATCGTCGTCGACGTCAAGATCGGCGTCGTCGCAGGTCGTATCCTCCTGGCCGGTCATCTCATCATCATCCTCCTCATCAGCACCCAGGTGGTGGTGGTGGTGATGATGCATGTGAACGTGCTGCAGCATGCCGGCGTCCTCGGGCGCGGGCTCGAGCGGGACGCCAAAGTTGTTGTTGGTCTGTACAAGGCAAGGCTTGAGCCTTGGCGCGGCCACTGGGGCGGCGGAGACGGCCTGGAGCGCGTGTATGCCGTCCTTTGTGAGCTCATTCCAGCGCAGATTGAGCGTGACGAGCACGTTGTTGGCCTGGATTGCGAGCGCGAGCGCCGTGGCGCCGCGGTCGCCGAGGTGGTTGGCCTCTAGATCGAGATGCGCAAGTGCGGCGTTGACGCGGAGGGCCTCGGCGATGGCCTCGGCGCCAACGGGGCCGATGCGATTGCAGCGCAGGTCTAGCGTGTCCAGGGCGGAGTTGGCGCGCAGCGCAAGTGCAAGCGCGTGCGCGCCGCGGTCGGCGATGCGATTGACAGAGAGGTCGAGGCGGCGCAGCGCGGCGTTGGCGGCGAGGCCGGGCGCGAGACGCTGCACGGCGTCATCGTCGAGGCAGTTTGCGGAGAGCACGAGCTCCTGGAGCACGCCATTGGTGGCGAGCGCTCTGCCTAGCGCAGAGGCCCCGCGCGGGCCGAGGCGGTTGTCCTCAAGCGAGAGTGCGCGCAGCACGCCGTTGGCAGCCAGCATGGCGGCCAGCTCGCAGACGCCCTCATCCTGGATGAGGTTGAAGGCGAGCCCGAGCGAGGCGAGCGCGCGGTCCGCGCGCAGCACGTTGGCGAGGGCCGCTGCGCCTGCATTGCCCACCATGTTGGCGGAGAGGTCGAGCTCCTGCAGGCCGTCCGGGAAGCGCCGCAGCAGGTCGCACAGCGCGCCGCGCACGAGGTTGTCGCCGAGCCACTCTTGCGAGTCGATGAGCTTGCCCAGCCGCAGCGCGTGCGCGCCCAGCTCCACGGGCCGCTGCACGACCGCGCGGAAGGTGTCTGCGTCCATGAGCTCGCTCGCTCGGCTCGGCTCGAGCCCCGGCCTGGCCGCTGGCCGGCCAGCGCGCGCTTGGAGCTCTGGTCGCTGGCCTACGGCTGCGGCTGCGGCTGTTGCTCTTGCCGGGCCGAGCAGGGGCCGAGCCTGGCTCCTCGCACTTTTTGCGCGGAGGCGGCGACTTGGGAAGCGCGCGAGCAGCGGCTCCGAGCGCCCGGGCACGTGCGCGCGCGGCGCTTGCCTCGCCGCCGGGCGGAGGCGGCGCTGCCGCGGGAGCGCCGCGCCGCTGCGCCGCTGCGCCGCTGCGCGGCTGCGCGAGGCTCGGATGGATGGCTGATGGACGCCTGAATCTGATGTGAGTGCTGCCGTGCGCGCGCCGGCGGGGACGCGCTCGCCCGTGCGCGGGCGCGCGAGGCGCGGCGCGGCCGCTGGCGGGCGCGCGGCCGCTCGCTGGCGCTGGCGCGCGGCCACTCGCTGGCGGCCGTCTCGCAGCGGTCTTGGCCGGCCACCGACAGGCAGGCAGGCAGGCAGGCCGGCTGCTGGCGGGCGCGGCGGCTGCGAGAACCCGAGCCGATGCTCAATGCGTCACGGAGCCCGCCGCTCGCTCGCCCTCGCCGCAAGCGGCGCAGCGCGGCGCGCCGGCGGCCGTCGCCGCCGCTGCGCGTCTGGCCTCCCGCGGGCGCTCGCCTGGCCGGCGCCCGAGCGCAGCCCGTGCGCAGCCGAGCGCGGCGCGGCGCGGCGAGGCGAGGGCGACCGGCTCCGCGGCGCTGCGCCTCGGGCGCGGCCGCTGGCCAGCCCGCCCGCTCGCTCGCTCGCCGCGGCGCCTGCGAGGCAGCTAGCTAGCTCTCTGCGAGCCGCGGCGCCGCGCGGCGCTCGCCGCGCCGGCCACCGAGTCCGCGCCGAGGCCGCCGCGCTCGCCGCGCTGCGCCGCCGCGGCCCTGCTGCCCTCGTTCGAGCTCTGCTCAGGCCTGCTCGTGCAGCCCGTGCCGGCGCCCTTGGAGCCCGCGCTGGCTGGCGAGGCCGGCCTCGGCTCGGCTCGGCTCGGCTCGCGGGCGCCCGCTCCTGCGCGACCGGCCGGCGCCGGGGCGGCGCGCCGCTGCGAGGCGCGGCTGCGCGGCGCGGCGCGGAATTGTCTCGGCGCGCGGCGCGCGGAGCGAGACTGGCCGCAGACCTCTAGCTAGCTAGCTAGCTACGTGTACATGACGGGACGTCGAATTGATGTGCGATCAGCTGCGATCAGCGATCGGGGCGAGCATCACGAGGCGCGTGATGCGAGGCGAGCCGGAGTGCCGCGCCGGCAGCGCCGCGGGCTCGCGGACGATCGCCAGCCGCAGCGCCGGGGCGGAGCGCGGAGCTGGCCACGCGCTCGCGCGGCTGGCGGCGGGCAAAGCCGGCCAAGTAGTAAGTTTACAGTTAGCGACGGATCGACGAGCTCGCGCTCGTCGGCGCGGCGCTTGGCCACCAAGCCAATGCGCGAGCAGTGCACTGCACCGTCTGCACGCAGCACGGGCCGCGCGTGACCGTGGAGGCACGGTGGTGACCGTGGTGGCCACTGGCCGCGACGGCGGTGACCGCGAGCGCGCACTTGGTTTCGGGGTTTTGGGGCGGCTGCCTGGGTGCCGCTGGCAGTTGGACGCGTCCAAGCTCCGCTGCTCGTGAGCGCGTGAGCAAGGCGTGTCACGACGCGCGACCAGCGCGGCCAGCAGCCAGGCGTGATCACCCACCTGTGTCACCATCAGTGCAGGCGCACCTGCCCTGGCAAGGGAAAGCTGTGCCGGCACAGGCTCTGCGGACAGGACGGGTCGATCAGAGCGGGGACATGCGGGTGCACTTGCGGGAACGCCGCTACGGCGTGAGAACGCCACACCTCCACTGGAGGATCCCAGGGGAGAGCGAATCCCAGTGGTGCCCGGAGGACTGCGGGCAACCTCAAATTTTCCAACGCGACCTAGCACGAAATCGCGTCTCGCCTGGCTCTCCTCCTAAAGCGTCCGGGCGCCCGAGATTCTGCGTTCCGGAGGGTATAATGGCGGCGAATGCGCCCTCGGCCTCGCAGCAGTGGCGTCAGGGGCAGTGGCGTGGGTCTGCGCCAGTGGCGCCGCAGCTGAGGAGGGCGGGCGGACAGCGGCGGCAGGGGTGCGCTGCGGGACGCTGCGGGGCGGCGGAGGCGCAGCGGGCGCGCGCAAGTGGCGCTGCGCGCAGGCACAAGTGGCGCTCGGGCGCGCGCAAGTGGGCCTTGGCGGCGCCCACTGCGCAAAGGCCAGCCTGGGCCGCGTTCCTCGACGCGACGGAGAAGAAGGAGAGCGCGCGCGCGGCCGGCGCGCTGGCCGCGGCGCGCGGCGGCAGAGCGGCAGCGGCGGCGGCGCGGCGGGCGCGGCGGCAGCGAGCGCGGCGGCGGCGCGACAGCGAGCAGCGGGGGCGCTCCGGCGCGGGCGGCGGCGGCCGAGCGCCGAGGCGGGCCTGGCAGCTGTGCCTGCGCCGGCCCGGCATTGCTCCTCCTGCCTGCCTGCCTGCCTGCCTGCCTGCCTGCCTGCGTGCCGGCCTCTGCTGCGCGCGCGGCGCGGGCGCGCGGCGCGGGCGCGCGGCGAGGCGGCGCGGGCAAGGGTATGGGCGTGGCGAGCGCGGCGGGCTGGCACCGGACTGCGCTGGCGTGGAGAAGTCGAAGCGGCGAGCGGGCGGGCGGCGCGAGCCCGCGGCGACAAGGAGGGGGTGTGCTGCGCGTGCTCGCTGCGCGTCGCGCTTGAGCTGGAGCACGAGGCGGAGCTCGGGCGGGAGTAGCCCCTCCGCCGTCGGGACCCGCGCGATGAAGTTTCTGGACGTGGCCCGTTTGAATCAGGTGACCTCGTTTCTGCAAGGGTGTGTGGGCGGGGACCGGCGCTTGCAAGGACGCGTGGAGGCGTACTCGTGCAAGGCGGTGGGCGATGACAAGCGCTTGGGCAGGCAGCTCGAGCAGCAGTATGTGGCGGAGCTGGCGGAGCTGGCGGACTTTCCCGCGGAGGCGCAGGTGGTGACGGGCGCCATCCCGTCGCAGGACGCCACGACGGCGCTGGGCAAGCTGAGCGACCCGCAGACGCGGCGCCTGCTCATCAACCTAATCTGCACCATGAACGCGACCTTCCCAGACTACGACTTTAGCGCGCTCAAGCCGGACCAGTTTCGCGCAGAGAACCTGGGGCGCGTGGTGAACACGGTGAACGGCCACCTGAGCGAGTTCGTCGACAAGCAGAGCCCGCGGTTCCTGGAGGAGGTGTGGAGCGCGATTGACGCTGAGATCGTGTTGCGCGAGGCCCAAGTCTTTACGTACGTGCCGGACATGGACGATGACGACCCCTTCAGCCTCCCCGGGACGCTCTGGTCCTTCAACTACTTCTTTTACAACCGTGAGGAGCGCAAAATCCTTTTCTTCACCTGCTGCTGCACGCTGCAGGGCCGCACGGGCGGTGGCAGCGACCTCTACGGTACAGACGACGATGCCATGAGCGACGTTGGTGAGCAGGACGACGTTGCTGCTGATGTTGCACCCGACACGCGCACTGTGTCCACGGGCGGTGCGGTCCTCGACGACGACCTTGACGACGACGATGATGACGTGGACATTGCCAACTATGAGGCGGACATGGACTCGCTCTCGGTTGTCGATGAATGAGACCAATGGCGAGAGAGAGAGAGAGAGAGAATGGCGACACGAAGCATGAGAATGGCGTGGACGAGGCGGACGTTTCTCCAAAGGCAAGACTGAATCCGGAGGCTACTACACGACTCTGCCGCACGGCGTTGTGCTCCTTCGCCATAATTGTACACAGCATGCAACCCTCTTTCCTGGGCCGCATGTACTCCAGAGCTTCTTCTTGCGGTCAGCAAGTCTACTCTCCTACGAGCGAGTGGCAGTAGCAAACACGATTCTGCAAACCTTCCTTTTTCAAAAAGAACCGCCTCCAGATGTTTATTGTTTTCGTTTGCTGAGTGAATGTGGCGCTGCGAACCAAACGGCAAATTCACTTGGAGACTTGAGAGCGTCAAGGCGAAAGCCACGTCGACGCGCGGCGAACCCATCGGAAGCACAAGCAGTGTCTCGGCGTGACGCAAGAGTGAGGCCGAAGAGGGTCTTTTTGCAGCTTGCTTCACTGCAGTGTCAAGGCAAATGGAATACCTTAGAAATGCTGCAAAACGAAGGCACGAAGCTGTGAGGCACAAAGATGGGAGGCACGAGGATACGAGGAACGTGAGCATCTCCACCTGGCTTGTCTCCACCTGGTTTTCCAAAGTGTCTTGGCTCAGAACATGGATGTGAGGCATCTGTCCTCGGCTTGCGTAAGACTCCTTGCTTGGCTTGCTTGGCTTGGAAGGAAAGAATCATCTCGACTCGGCTTGTAAAAGCATCGGAATGAAAGCATCTCTACTCGACATGCGAAAGCGTCTTCGCCCGTCATGCGAAAGCATCTTCGCCCGTCACGCGAAAGTTGCGAAAGCGACTTCGCTGGGCATACTTCGCTGGGTTATACTCGGCTTGCAAAAGCATCCTCTTTACTTGGAAGAAGCGAGGGCATCCAGCGCGGCGCCGACTTCACGGGCGAGATCCGCAGCCACGGCATCCCAAACCTTGTCGGGATCGTCGCTCTCGTGACGCGCCTTGACGGCGTCGCGAGCCTTGTCGAAGGATGCGCCGGGCACGCCAAGCTGCACGAGCTGCTGACGCAGCGCGGAGAGCTTCTCGAGGCCAGAAAAGATGCGCTGCGGCGCGCCGCCCGTGGTGGTGGCGCCGTCGGCCGCAGCGCGCATGTCGGTGCCACCAAGAAAGACCTGCTTGCCCTGCTTCTCCGTGGTGTGGCGGCCGACGCAGCAGCCCTCGATGGCCTCAAAGGACTCCCAGTCCCAGGCCACCTTGCCCTCGCAGCAGGAGTAGAACTTGCGCGTGTCGTGGAAGACTGGCGGCTTGGCGTGGTACTTGCAGGCCGTGTCGTGGTTCTCGTCCTCGGTGAACCATGTCTGGCAGCCAAAGTGCTCGCAGCGCGCCTTGCCGGCGCGCTCGTTGGCCTTGGCGGCGCTGGCGGCGGAGTCGGCCTCCGCGTTCTGGGCCGCCAGCTTGGCGTCGGCGGCCGCCATGGCGGCTGCCACCGACGAGCGGCCGCCGCTGGCCGGCTTGGCGGCAGAGCTGGCGGCGGCGGCGGCCTTGGGCTTGTCGGCCTTGGCCGCGCCGCCGTCCGCGTCGCCGTCGCCGTCGTCCGGCGGCGTGAAGCCGAGCGCCTCCATGGACTGGCTCACGCCGTGCTTGAGGTACAGGTCGCCGCCGGCCTCGAGCACGCTCTTGACGGGCGCGTCAAACGGCACGACGAAGCCATCCGCCTTCTCGAAGTGCACCTCGTCCTCGCTGACCTGGTGGTCCGGATTCTTCTTGTTGTACGCCTCCACGAAGACGCCGATCACGCGCTGCACAGGGCCTGCGCACCACGATTTCGGCAGCGTCATCTTGGACGTCATCTTGAGCTCATCCTGCGAGCCCTCGTCCCTCGCCCGTCAGTCTCCCTCTTCTCCCCTCTCTCTCTCTCTCTCTCCTCGTGCGCCGCGGTCGAGCGCGCCTCGGCTCGGGGGCGTTGACGCCCCCCGTGGCGGCGCGCTGCGCCTCGCTCTGCCTCGAAGAAGCCGACCCACCTCCAGGACATCCTCGTAGTGCACGAAGACCTTCATGACGCCCGGCGCCCGCTGCGCGCGGCCCCGCGATGCGGACTGGTCTCGCCGCTGCGCGCGCGCCGCCCGCGCACAGCCTGGCTCGAGTCGAGCGTCGCTAATGTAAGTTGCTAACCCAACGTTGGCCAGCCTCGCGAAGCCGGCGAATCCGAAAGGCCCGCCACTGGCGGCCCCGCGTAGGCGGCGCGGCGCGCAGGGCCGCGCCGCCCCCTCGGGCATTCGGGGGAACCGGGGCGCGCTGCAGACTTGGCGCCAGCCACGCTCGCGCCCCGCGCCGCGCACAGTCCGGGCCGCTCGCTCCGCCGCGCAGCGTACGTTTGGTTTGCGGCGAGGCCGCGCGGCACGCCGCCCCGCCGCCGCCGCGCCGCTCGCTCGGTGCCGGCCGAGGCCGGGAGCCGCGGCGGCATGGGGGCAGGGGGAAAGGCAGGCAGGCAGGCAGCCAGGCCGACGAGGCCGACGAGGACGACGAGGACGACGGCCACGGCCACGACGCCACGGCGGGGAGGGCCGGGGCGACAACACGGGGAGAGAGAGAGAATGGCCTGATGCACGCACGCACGCACGCGCGCACGCACGGAACTGACCGACTAATGATTGCTGCCTGCTCTCTCCGACGACGCAGCTAGCAGTGACCAAGCCGAGGGGGAGGCAAAGATGAGCGCCCTGCTCGCGCAGCGCCTTGGCCGCGCCGCGCGCGCCTCTGTGCAGAGCCGCGCCGGCCAGGTCCGCCACATGGCCGATGCCTTCCGCAAGCCCAAGGGCCAGCACCTGTTCGCCCTCGCCGTACGTTTTCTGGCTCGCCTCGCGGTGCTCGCTCGCAGCTCACTCATGGCCCCGATTCGATAACCTGCGCGCAGCCCGGCGAGACCACCAACGAGGGCTGGGAGGTCATTTACATCGGCGGCATGGCCATCTGCTTCGGCGTGACCGCCGTCGGCCTGTACTTCAAGCCCAACACGGACATTGCCGTCTGGGCCCGCGACGAGGCCCTCGCCCGGGAAGTCCTCGTGGAGGAGGGCGAGGAGCTCGAGATCGGCCGCAACTACTCCCAGGAGAAGTACGGCCATGTCTTCACCAAGGAGGGCCACGGCATGAAGCCCACGCGCATGAGCGATAACTAAGCTTGGTAGTCTGTGGCGAAAAAGTAAACTGCTGGTACCGTTTGAACGAACTTGGGCGACGATCCTCCATTTCCAAACAAAACCAAAGCCCTCGGCCTCGCTTCGGTGGTCGATGATGTGAGAGATCAACTTTCTTGGCGTTGGCTCAGGCACTGCCACGCCACGCCACGGCGGCCGACGAGCGACGGCACATCGGCTGGCACGCAGACCTCGTATACTCTCTCCGCCAGGTTGCGCGCGGGCCGAGCGGGGGTTAAGAGGGGCGCGGGCGGCGGCGGCGGCGGCGGCGGCGGCGGCGGCGGCGGCAGGCGGCAGGCGCCGGGAGCGTGCGTGCCGCAGCAGCAGCCGCAGCAGCAGCGGCGGCGGTGACGAGGAGGAGAAACTCGTGGGCACCATGGACCGTCAAAATCGCGCAGGCGTCAAGTTTGGCGGCGGCGGCGTGCTCTCCGGGGAGCGCGAGAAGCTGCACCGCAAGGAGAGGCTGCGGCGCCTCGCCATGGAGACCATCGATCTGAACAAGGACCCGTACTTTCTGCGCAACCACCTGGGCACGTACGAGTGCAAGCTGTGCATGACGCTGCACACGACGGAGGGCAACTACCTGGCGCACACGCAGGGTCGGCGGCACCAGACGAACCTGGGGCGGCGCGCGGCGCGTGACCAGCAGGACAAAGGCCAAAACGGCGACCAGCGCGAGAAGATCGAGATCAAAAAGACCATCAAGATCGGCCGCCCCGGCTACAAGGTGAAGAAGCTGACCAAGGCCGCCACTGGCGCGCACAGCCTCACGTTTGAGCTTGTGTACCCGCAGATTGCCGAGGGCCTGCGGCCGCGGCACCGCATCATGTCTGCCTTTGAGCAGCGCGTCGGCCCCAAGGACCCGGCCTACCAGTACTTGGTCTTCGCCGCCGAGCCGTACGAGACAGTTGGCTTCCGCATTCCAAACAAGCCTGTTGACAAGGGCAGCATCCAGTCTTCTTGGGACGCCGACGCAAAGCTTTTCACGCTCGCCCTGCGCTTTCAGGCTGAGAGCGAGGCCTGAAAAACGTGAAGATGCGCCAAGAATCCGATGCGTGTGGCGTGGCTGCAGGGGCAGCCCGGCTCGCTCGTGGCGTGACTGCAGGTGCTCTTGTGGCGTGGCTGCAGGTGCGGTCTGGCTGGTGTTCCCGCCTGGCTCCCACGGCCCTGTGGGACGCGGCCGAAATACCGGCCACTCGTAGAACCGCTCAGGGGTGGACGGTTTAGGGTGACCGCGTGAATTTGCTCCAGCGAACATCGCACAGGCGTTCAATGGCGTTCAATTTCGCTGGCGGTGTGGCACGCCACGGAACAACCACCTGCTGGCCTTTTTGGAGACGCCGCTCAGGCTGGGCGAGCGCGCTCCTCGAACTGGCTGCCATGTGGTGCACTGGCCGTGATTGCAAGCCGGTCATTTCCAGTCGCATCCTCAATTCGCACCGCCGGCGCGATCATTGCCCCCGCCCAGAGTGCCCACTGCTCTTCTTTTGTAGCTAAAAAGCAAGGCGAGCGAGCTATCTATGCTAACTGCTTCTCATCCGGACCCGGACTACAACAACAACAAATCGAACCACCCATCACCACCTCCCTCAGCGGCACTGTGGTGCGCACACGCCGGCGGCTTGCAAAAAGGAGGCAAAAAGGAGAGAACACGGACGGACCCCAAAGGGCGAAGGGCCAGGCCTCATCTTGCAGTGTACGATGATCATCGGATGATGCACTCACTGCACGACCCGGCCGGCGGCCACGAGCAGACACGCACGCGGCCTCGGTTTGGCGTGGAACTTTGGCCAAGACTTTTGCGCCGGCCCGTTCGTTTTCCCCGCCACTGGCGCTCCTTCCCCCCAGCCCGACCCACCCATGCACCACACCGCTTCACCTGTCCACTGGCGCCCCTTCGGTCGGGAGCACCGCCCCGTTGTCCAGTGGCGGAGGGGTCACCAGGAGTGATTGCCCTGCGCTCCCGAGGGGGCCGCCTCTGGCCCGCCGCCCCCTCCCGGCCCCCAGTGGGGCAGGGGGGCCGCGCGCGGCGCCGAGAATAGGCCGATAGCGCGCGATAGGGCGCGGCGGCGCGCGCTCGCTCACTCCCCCAGCCAGGTCTGCTCAGCTGCGCTCGCCGTGGCCGCCGCCAAAGTCGTCAAACTTGAAGTCGAGGGAGCCGCGGCGGCGGCCTGGGCGGCGCGCGCGGGCCCGCTGCGCTCGGGCGGCGCGCGGCGGCGGCGCGCGGCGGCGGCGGCGGGCGCGCGGCGGCTCCGCGGACGGCGCGCGCGGCGGCGCAAGGGGGGCCAGGCAGGCAGGCAGGCAGGCCCGGCCTGCCCCGGCCGGCTTCCGGGGCGCGGCGCGGCGCGGCGCGGCGCGGGCGGGGCACGGCACGATGGGCGGGTGTACGTGACGCGCGCGGAGGCCGGGAGGGCCAGGCGGCGGAGGGCGGGGACTGACGAGCGAGAGCGCGCACGCACAGGCGCGACGAAACTGAGCGAGGACGATAAGTGGGAGAAGAAGCGCGACCAGGAGATCGCGCGCGACAATGTGCGCGCTCGCAACATGGACAAGAACCGGATCAAGCTGCTCCTGCTGGGCGCGGGCGAGTCGGGCAAGAGCACGATCTTCAAGCAGATGAAGCTGCTTTACGGGCAGAACAAGGGGTTCTCGGAGGCGGAACTGGCCAAGGCGGCGCTGACAATCTACTCGAACGTAATCTCGGACCTGCAGGAGGTGCTGACGCGGTGCGCCGAGTACGGGCCGTACGCACCGGAGCTGCGCAAGTCGGCGGAGGCGGTGCTGCTGATGCCGTACGAGGCGCCGACGGCGTACATTGACTCGTCCATGGCGGCGGTGATGCGCGAGCTGTGGGACGACCCGGGCGTGCAGCAGACGTGGACGGCGCGCGCGAACTTCCAGGTGCAGGACGCGCTGGCGACCTACATGGGCAAGATTGAGGAGATCGGGCGCGAGGACTACGTGCCGTCGACGCAGGACGTCCTGCTGACACGCGTGCGCACCTCGGGCATTGTGGAGGACCACTTCCGCATCGAGGGCGTGGAGTTCCTCATGTTCGACGTGGGCGGCCAGCGCAATGAGCGGCGCAAGTGGATTCACTGCTTCGAGGAGGTGACTGCTGTCATTTTCGTGGCGGCCATCAACGAGTACGACCAGGTGCTCTATGAGGACAGCAAGGTGAACCGCATGGACGAGGCCGTGCTGCTCTTTGACGAGATTTGCAACTCCAAGTGGTTCACGCTGACCTCCATGATTCTCTTCCTCAACAAGGCGGACCTCTTCCGGGAGAAGCTCGTCACGAGTCCGTTTCGTGTGGACGACGGGCCGGACCGCCGTTTTACTGACTTCCCCGGCCCGTTTGTGGAGCCCGGCACGCCGAGCGCCATCATTGGCACCCCCGAGTACGAGGCCTGCTACGAGGCCGCGGCGGCGTACTGCCTGCAGCTTTTTTCCACGCGCAAGAGAAACGCGCAAAAGCGCATCTACCACCACATCACCACTGCTACGGACTCGCGCAACATTTCTACAGTCTTTGATGCGTGCCGCGACATTATCCTCAAGACCAACCTTGCGGCCGGTGGCTTTGGTGGTGAGGACAAGGCTGTCATTTGATTGATTGAGCGTGCGAGCGTGCGAGCGTGCGTGCGTGCGTGCGAGCGAGCCGGCGAGCAGGCGAGCGAGCCGGCGAGCAGGCGAGCTAGCGAGAGGTGTTGTCGTCACATTCTGTCTGTCTGTCTGTTTGTCTGTCTGTCCGTTTGTCTGTGTGCCTGTGTGCCTGTCTGTCACAGGAGAGCCAAGCGCATAAAGAGATACCGACTATTGCAGCTAGCTGAGAGGTCAATTCGGCGAGGTGGTCGATTGCATGCAGTGGATCATGTCATCATTTTGTTGTTTGTTTTCATGGAGACACATGTGTTCCAGAGAGCACGTGCGGTTCATTTGCGAGCAACACCTCCGCATGGACATGTTGAAGCAAGGAGGATCGTTGTCGATGAAATGCACAAGTCGAGAGTGTGTCTCACTCGTGGCACAGACTCGCATCGCGCGAGCCTGCTGGCGGCATTGGCTTGCCATCGCCACACAGAGAAAACAACAACAACAACAACAAAAAGGAGAAAACATCTTGAAGCAAGAAGGATCGTTGTCGATGAAATGCACAAGTCGAGAGTGTGTCTCACTCGTGGCACAGACTCGCATCGCGCGAGCCTGCTGGCGGCATTGGCTTGCCATCGCCACACAGAGAAAACAACCACAACAACAAAAAAGGAGAAAACATCTTGAAGCAAGAAGGATCGTTGTCGATGAAATGCACAAGTCGCGAGTGTGTCTCACTCGTGGCACAGACTCGCATCGCGCGAGCCTGCTGGCAGCATTGGCTTGCCATCGCCAGACAGAAGAAACAACAACAACAAAAAAAAGGAGGAAACACAGGGTTGGTACGGCATGGGCTGCGATTACATGAAGCCGTTGTCCATGAGGTTGGAGCGGAGGACAATGTCCTTGGCGCTCTCCATGACAACCTTGACCTGGTCAGTGTCGGTGGCGGCCGTGACCTTGGTGTAGATCTCGCGGTGGCCCTTGCCGACAGCGCCACCGGCCTCCTTGTAGAGGTTGACAAGGTAGCGGGTAGTGCCCTCGTAGACGTCCTCAAACTGAGGGGTGCCCTCCATGGCCGAGGCAGTACCAGGGACATTCTCGGGACCGTGGTAGTCGACGTTGCGGGCGTCGGGGCCGTCGGGGATCTTAAAGGGGGCGTACTGAAGCTTCTCGCGGAAGAGATCGCGCTTGTTGAGGAAGAGGATCATGGACTTGTCACGGAACCAGCGGGACTCGCACATCTCCTTGAAGAGGTCCACGGACTCCTTCTGGCGGTTGACGGTCTGATCCTCGTAGAGCACCTGGTCGTACTCGGAGATGGCGGCGACGAAGATGACGGCGGTGACGTTGTCGAAGCAGTGAATCCACTTTTTCCTCTCGTTGCGCTGGCCGCCGACGTCGAACATGGCGATGCGCACGCCGCCGATGTTGTACTCGGCCTCGACGATGCCCGAGGTGCGCACGCGCGAGCGCAGAAGGTCCTGGTTCGAGGGCAGGTAGCCGGGCGCGGCAATGCGGTCGATCTCCTTCATGTACCAGGCAAGGGCATCCTGGACCTGGAAGTTGGAGCGCTCGCGCCAGGTCTCCTGCACGCCCGGGTCGGCCCAGATGCTCTTGAGCTTGTCCGCCACGTCGGGGTTGATGGCGGTGCCGTCGTCCATGTCGAGCACCTCGGCAGCCAGGTCGGCGTCCTGCGCCGGCTCGTGGTTGTCGCAGTTGGCCAGCAGGATCTTCATGTTGGACATGATATTGGCGTACACGACCTTGATGCCGGACTGCAGCTCGGTCTGCGAGAAGCCGTGCTGCTCCGAGAACAGAATCTTCATCTGCTTGAAGAGCGTCGACTTGCCCGACTCACCTGCGCCCAGCAGCAAGAACTTGAGCTTGTTGGCCTCGGCGCTTTGCCTGTGTCATGGTTTGCGATGCGATGCAACGCGATGCGATGCGAGCGACGCGCGAGTGAGTCCTCCTGCTCCTCCCTCCCTCCCTTGTCCGCCTCGCCTACTTACTGCTGCCGGGTCTCGATCTCGAGCTGCCGGTTCCTGGCGGCCTCGGCCTTCTCCTCGGCCGACATGGCGCTGCTGCCGCAGGCGCCCATGGTGCTGTGCTGCTGGCTGTCGGTCTCGCGCAAGCTGGCTGGCTGGCTGGCTGGCTAGCACGGACGCGAGCGCAAGGATGGGACCGGTCTGCACGTGCAGACCGTGCCGCTCCGCAAGCCCGAGCGCCTCTGCCTGGCTTCCTTCGCCGCCGCGCACGAAGGGGCGCTTCCCTGCCGCGCAGCGCTCGCCCGACTCTGCCGCCGCGCCGCCGCCGCCGCCGCTCTCGCCGCGCGCCACCCCGCGAGACCTCCCTCGCCCGCGCGAGTCCAGGTCCGAGTTTGGTTTGTTGCTTGCCGCGCCTGCACCGCCGACACGTCCCGCAGTGCTGCCGCCCGCCCAGTGGAGCCCGGCGCGCGTCCAGCCCTCTCCCCTCTGTCCCGCAGCCTAGGAGGGGCGTCCCGCGTGTGCAGCTCCGGTCCCCCCTCGCGTCCACTGGCTGAGTTCTTCGCGCTGCGGGGTCCTCTCCCTCTGGGCTGGCCCGCGGGAGAGGGGCGAGGGTCGGGGGAGCAGCTTGACGCGGGTGTCCGGCTGGGCCCTCTGCGCGCTGCGGGCCGCCGTCGCGCGCGCGCGGCGCCGTCGCGCACCGGCGGGGTCAGCTCGGGGCCAGCCCCGTGGCCGCAAGTCCACCAAACCGAGGGAAAACACGAGCGGCGCTGTGTTTCAAGTTCTTCGTCGTAGCCAGCGGCTGGCTACGGCTGGCTGTTGCCGTGCGCACATGCTGGCCGGAGCCGCGTAGGCAAGACAGGGCCTGCCTGCCACCGCCACTGACAGGCAAGCAGCCAGGCAAGGCAGGCCAGCCAGGTAAGACAAGACACATGTCTTGACTTTTCTTTGTTGTCTCTTGTCTTGTCTTGTCTTGTCTTGTCTTGGTGACGGATCGGGTCTCCGGGTCGGTCGTGCCGCGAGCGCGCGCGCCGCGCGTGCGCCGCGGTGACGCCCAAGGCGCTCTCCTCCCTTCTCCGGAAGTGGTGTAGCGGCTGCAGCCGCCAAAAAGAAACAAGAGGGGTCCGTCCTTGAGCAAGTTCAGGTTGTCAGGTGCACTAACCTCCCACCATGCCATGGCATGCGCTGGAGGCCCGGCAGGGAAAGGGAGACCGCTCCGAGTCGTGGTGCAGTGCCAAGCAAGCGGCAGTGCGGCCATGGCGCCAGCGCTGCGCTGCCAGTGCCAGTGGCGAGCGCTATCCTTGGTGCGTTTGACTCGGACGCAGCCCCCCAGCCGTAGCGCGCTGTGTTTTGGCTGCTGCTGCAAGGCTTGCCAGGTGGTTATGATGAGCCTGGCCGAGTCAGAGTCAGGGCACTGCAGTGAAGTGGATCGCTTGCTAGTTAGTTCCAGCAAGGGCGCAGCACGTGCAGGCAGGGCACGCTAGGTGTGCGACGTGTGTCGCCACCGGGCGCCACGCCACGCCACGCCTATCATCATACTATCATGCCTACTAAGCCGCCACCGACGGTCGGTGTGCGATCCCTGACCGTCACTTTGACACACATCACAGGAAGCGCAACTCACAGCCGACGCTGAGACGGGGCGCTCCGAGTCGCCGGGCGTCGCCGGGCATCACGACGGAACCGTGCAGTGCCGGCCTCGGACGAGGCCATGCCACGGCGGGCGGCTCTGTGCGAACAGCTTGGCGGGCGCAGTCGCGCGGAGAGTCCGGCCGGAGAGAGACGAGAGTCCAGCCTTTCTCAGGAACGGCGTGCGCGCCCCGTATCTGCAGGCCGTATTTGCTGGCTGGCTAGCTCCTCTGACCGACTGTACGGGCCTGGACTCTGGCAAGCCGAGCAAGCAAGTGCGCGCCCCGCCGCCCACGAACGTGTCGCCGCTCAGGCTCCGCAGGCCGGGCTTCCGCGTCTACGCTTACTTACCTACACTGAGCTAGCTAGCTAGCTGGCATTGGGCCTCGGCTCCGGCCTCACTGACAGGCCAGGACAGCACCTCCGCCGGCCACGCGGCGCGCAGGCAGGCAAGGCACTGCAGGCAGCTGGCTGACGGGACGCCACGACGACGCGCGAGGGGCCCCCGGGCGAAGCCGGGCCCCGGGTCAGCACGCCTCAGCGCGCGCGGGCCCCGGTGCGAAGTCTGCGCGGCGGAGGGGGGCACGCGGCGAGTCACGGCCGCGCGCGCCCCTCAGCTCGCGCGGCGCGCCTGCGCAGACTCTGGCGCCCGCGGAGAGGACCGCCTCTGGCCCCGCGCGCGCCGAGAGGGCCCAGGGGGCGGCGCGCGCGCGCTGCGGCGCCTGCGAGGGGGCGGCTGCGGGCGCGCGGGCGGCGCGACGCCCGCGGCCCCCCTCGCCGGCCGCCCCGCCGGCCCGCAGCTGGCCGGCGCGCCTCGCCCGGATGCCGCCTTTCCCTTCTTACGTCGGGCGCAGCGCGTGCACACGGCCTACTGCCTGCACACGCGCGACGGCAGCGCGGCGTCCCCCCCGCGCAGCGGCTGCGGGCGCGCGTGCAAGGGCAATGGGGGGGCACCAGGGACCGCCGGCGGCAGCCCCCCCTCCGCAGGCGGCCGGCCCCCCTGGGGAGTCGAGCCAGTGGCCGTCCCCCTGCCGGCGCCACGTGGGCTGTGGGAAAAGGCCGGGCCTGGAGCAGCGGCTAGACAAGGCCAGTGGCACGGTTCGGCACGGCTCCTTGGGGGACGTTGCTCTGCGCCCGCGCAGAGGGCGCGCGCGCGCCTGGAGCCCGAGGGGGAGCTGCGGGAACGCTTTAGGGACCGAAGGCGGTCGCGCGCGGCGCAGGGGGCCGCAGTCGCGGCGGTGCGCGGGCGCTGCGGAGGGGGCCGCTGCGGGCGCTGCGGGCGGCTGCTCGCAGCGCATCCCATACAGTCCGAGCGGCCGGCTCGCCTCCGCTCCCTCTCCCCCTCTCCCCCCTCCCGCCCCCTCTCTCCCCCTCCCGCCAGGGCCGCAGAGACGGGGAGCGCGCGGCGGCAGACTCGAGCAGCGCGCGCGCGGCGAGGCGACAGGCAGCAGCGCTCGGCGCGGCGGAGGCAGGCAGGCGGGCGGGCGGGCGGCGGCGCAGGGCGAGCGGCGGACGCCGGCGAGCGAGTGAAGCGGCGGGCGGCCGCGTGTGCATCCCTCGAGCGCCTCGCGCGCAGCGTCCACATTTCAAGCGCTCACTCACTTCACTCCATTCCATTCCTCGCGACTCCATCCAAGCAGCCAACTCGGTGTCGGCGACGCGCGACGACGCGCGGGCGGAGCGGAGCGCGCGGCGGCGGCGGCAGAGCAGCAGCGGCGGCGGCGGCGGCGGCGGTGGCGGCGCGGCGCGCGCAGCCCGGCCAGGTGTCAGCAGGCAGCAGCAGCAGCGCAGCCCTAGCAGCGGCAGCGGAGTAGACTCGTAGCTCGTAGGAGCGGGAAAGAAGGATGGGTGCGTGCGGGTCGTCCATGAGCGAGGCCGAGGCCAAGGAGCTGGCCGCCAACAAGGCGATCGAGCGCAAGAACCGCGAGGACCACCATGCGGATCAGAGCAAGATCAAGCTGCTCCTGCTGGGCGCCGGCGAGTCGGGCAAGTCGACCATCTTCAAGCAGATGGAGATCTTGTACGGCCAGGGCTTCGGCCACCAGAGCGCCGACGAGCTGGCGCGCTGGGAGACGACGGTGTACAACAACATCCTGTCGAACTTCAAGGTGCTGCTGGAGAACGTGTCCGACTTCGCGGACGCCTCGCTCGGCGACAAGGTGGACTTCGTCAAGGAGCTCTCGCTCGGCTCGAGCTCCATCATCGACAAGCAGGTCGGCGAGACCCTGCTCGAGTTCTGGGCCGACGAGGGCGTGCAGGAGACCTGGCACCGCCGCGCCGACTTTCAGATCCAGGACTCGCTCCGCTACTACATGGACGAGATGCCCCGCATCATGGCCGAGGGCTACACGCCCAACGAGCAGGACATTCTGCGCACGCGCGTGCGCACCTCGGGCATTGTGGAGAAGAGCTTCAAGATCGACAACGTCGTCTTCGAGTTCTTTGACGTCGGCGGCCAGCGCAACGAGCGCAAGAAGTGGATCCACGCTTTCGACGCCGTCACTGCCGTCATCTTCGTTGCCGCCATCAACGAGTACGACCAGCACCTCTTTGAGGACAACACCATGAACCGCATCGACGAGGCCGTCATTCTCTTCGACGAGATCTGCAACAGCCCCTTCTTCCGCTCCACCGCCATGATCCTCTTCCTCAACAAGGTGGACCTCTTCCGCGAGAAGCTCGCCGAGGTCCCCTTCAGGGTCGATGACGGCCCTGAGCCCCGCTTCACCGACTACACCGGCCCCGTCTTCAACTTCAAGGGCGGCGACGTGCCGGAGATTGGCGAGCCCCGCTTCGAGGAGGTCTTCAACGCCTCCAAGCGCTACCTCCTCCAGCTCTTCCTCAACCGCAACCGCGACCCCAACAAGGAGATCTACCACCACGTCACCTGCGCCACGGACACCTCCAACATCTCCGTCGTCTTCAACGCCTCCAAGGACATCATCCTGCAGAAGAACCTCAAGGGCTCGGGCTTTGCTGTGTAGACACATTTCCCCATCCCAGCCGAACCCCCATTTACAACTACTCCCCACGCACCAGCTGCAGCTACAGCCGGAAGGAAGATCTGTGTTTTGTTCGCTTCCCTCCTCATTTACAACTACTACAACAAGAAAAAAAATTGCCACCTACTGACATGAACAGCCCTGAGGCAGGCACTGAGGAGGCCTCGCAAGTCTGAGGCCTCGCAAGCCATGAGGCCTTGCAAGTCTGAGGCCTCGCAAGCCATGAGGCCTCGCAAGCCAAGCAGTGATGAGGCCTCGCAAGTCTGAGGCCTCGCAAGCCAAGCACTGAGGCAAGTCCAATTTTGGCATGATTGACAAGCCCCTCTTTGGCGAGTGAGTAAATGTCTGGCGAAAGAGCGTCAAGAGGTCCTTTCCTCTTTCCTGATGATTTTTGCACTTGGACATGATGATGATGCTTTGTGTTTCCTGGCCACTCGCTACCTACCACCAACCAACAAGAGCTGAAAGATCTCCTGGGCAAAGGCATCGTCAAAGGTGACGTGAGAATCGAGGGGAAGGGGTTGGAGGGTGCGGATCCAAGCTTGCTCGCGCTCGTGGAGCAGCCGACCGAGCAGAGCGACATGCGGAGCGCTGGTCGACGACGTAGGTTCCGCCAGCAGGTTCTTGACCTTGTTGCGGACGGCCACAACGCCACGCCGGCGGGCGGGAAAGCGCACGTTGAAGCGGTAGGTGACATCTGCCCAAAACGTGCGATTGCCAAACGGGCCATAGGTCTTGCGTTTGTCGCCCGTTGCAAAGGCGACACAGTGGTGGGTAAGGATGCACTCGAGCAGAAAGTTCACCTCCGCCTCCTCGAATCTCACGTCGTTGGTCACGAGCGTGGAGAGCATTGCTCTGCTCGAGTCGCGCCACGCCTGCACCATACCGCTGGCCGTCATTTGCAGGCCGTGCTGTCGCCCGACCTCTTCTAGGCTGTCGGTCTTGAGCTGCAGCACGCTGAGGGTCTCCAGGACCAACACGAGTGCTGCCAGCTCCGTGTTGCGCGCACATAGCCCCCCCAGGAACCGCCGGAGGAGCTCCACCTCAGTTTCATGCACCACCCGCACGGAACACGTCGCCAAGTACGCGGTCATCCAGCGCATGGGCGGCTCGGGCGCTGTGGCCCAGTTCCCTTGGCACATGAATGCTGGAGAAGACGGCGCAGATGCTACACGCGATTCTGCTCTGGTCCTGGTCGGCGCGGCGCAAGTCCGCATCATGCGCCAGCGTCCACATCATCTGCGCGCGCGGCAACGCGCCTTGCGCCAGCTCCCCGCGCGCATCAACCATCAATCAAATCCGAACAAGTCCCCAAACGTGGGCTAGCTCGCATGATGTGCACCGGGACTTGTGGTGGGACAATCGCACTCGGTCCCCTACATAGGGGCAGACTCCGACACTGACTCAGATGATCATCCGAGTCTCGACTTGGCGGCCACTGTCAGCTGCCGCGCCACTTGCAGGCTGAGTTGAGAGGCCTGGGTGGCCAAGGTTGCCTCGCACAACAAGGCCTGCAAGCTTCGCACGTGCGCGCGCGTGAAAACACACACACAAATTGCGATTTAACGTGGAGAGACCGAATGACTTGGTTGCTCGGCTCTCATCACAGAAGCGCTTTCACAAAGTGGTGCCAGAATCAGGTTGCTGGGTTAAGGGTCTTGACATCAGGGGGGGGGGTTGGCAGGGGACACATGCTGCTCGCTCGCGGTGGCAGCTTGCAGTGGTGGCAGCGTGGTGGCAGCGTGGTGGCAGCACGTTGACACGTGCGCCATGGCATGCCGCTTTATGCCGCCTTAGCGCTTGCCCTTGTGGAGGAAGTGGAGAGAGAGGCCAAAGAGGATCTGAAAGCCGAGGCCGAAGGCCAGCGTGACGATGATATCCTGGTCCATGTCGACGTTGTCCATCTCGTAGAAGCGGAGCACGGCCATGCCGCTGGGAAAGGCCGGGGAGTCGAAGGTCTCGATGGAGTGGAACTCGTTGTAAAAGAAGGAACGGAGCTCAAAGGTGTGGAAGTTGGCCCAGTGCATCCAGATCATCCAGTCGGGGATGTCGCTCTCGATCTTGAAGAAGCCGCTGCCAAGCATCATCATGCCGTTGAGGCCAGCGACGAGCGCGATGCCAATGATGTAGTGCGGGACGAGGGAGCCGACAAAGTAAGTCATGGACTCGGCGGTGAGGAGGGAGGAGAAGAGGAGCCCAAGGAAGTAGCCAAAGCCGTTGAGGCCGGCGAGCGGGACGACGGCAACACTGCACATGAGGGAGATGAAGAAGATGCCGGGAACCATGCAAAAGTAGTGGGCGATGGCGTAGGGAAGGACGCCGTACATGCCGTTGGCGCGCTCGCGCACAAAGGTGGCGTTCTCCTCGACGATGAAGGGGAGGATGGCGACGCTCATGAAGACGAGAAAGGCAGCGATGTAAAACATCATAGAGGTGCGCGAGTTGATGCTCGAGGCGGTGTTCTCGTCGCCGAGGTTGAGGAACATGAGGCCGACCATGAGGCAGAGGCCGACGTACATGACAAAGCGCACCCAGTAGATGCCCGGGTTGCGCACGTTGTTGAGCATGTTGCGGCGGCAGAGGAAGAGGAAGTCGGAGAAGCCGCCGCAGGTCTTGTGCGGCGGCGCCTGCACGACGTGGTTGCTGCTCTCGCTGGCCGTGTTGGTGAGCGTGCGCTCGACGCCGGCCTTGGTGTCCGTGTAGAGCGCGCTGGCAAGGAACTGCGTGTGGAGCTCCTCCGGGTCGGCGCGAACGGTAAAGTCCTTAAAGTCCGTGTTGACGATGGAGATGAGGAAGTCGGCCGGGTTGCTGTAGGCCGGGCAGGCGAAGCCGAGGTTGCTAAAGTAGCTCACGGCCTCGTCGGCCTTGCCCAGGTAGAGCGGGCGGCCGCGGCTCATGAGCATGAACTTGTCGAACATGGCCCAGATCTCACTGGACGGCTGGTGAATGGTGGTGACCACGGTGTGCATGCGCGCCGTGAGGCCGCGCAGGCGCTTGATGACCGAAAAGGACGAGGCCGAGTCGAGGCCCGAGGTGGGCTCGTCCAGCAGGAGAATGGCCGGGTGCGAGAGCAGCTCCACGGCAATGGACAGACGGCGCTTCTGGCCGCCCGAGAGGCCCTTGCGGAAGATGTCGCCCACGATGGTGTCCTCCACGTGCTTGAGGCCCATCTCCTCCATGGCCTCGTTGACGCGCTCCGCGAGCTCGGCGCGCGAAATGTCCAGGCCATAGTAGAAGCGCGCCGTGAACTCGAGCGTCTCGCGCACCGTGAACTGGCCCATGAGCGTGTCCTCCTGCGCCACGTACGAGAGCACGGTGCGGCGGTCGCTGTCGCGCAGCTTGCTGCCGCCGTAAAAGATCTCGCCCGAGAGCTTGTCCGCCGTCATGCGGCCGGCCAGCGCGTCCAGCATGGTCGTCTTACCCGAGCCGCTCGGGCCCATGATAGCCAGCAGCTCGCCCGGCAGCACCTGGCCCGTGTTCTCCTGCACCAGCACCTTCTCCTTGCGCTTCTTGACGCCGTCCTCGCGCACCTTGGCCATGACCTTGACCTGGAGGTCCTTCCACGCCAGGCTGTGCGGCTGGCACCGCAGAAGCAGGCTGGCGCCGTCCTCGCCCTTCTCCAGGTCCGCCGATTCGGCCTTGATGTCGATGCTCGCCGCCTGCGGCAGCACGGCGCCGCTCGCGCCGCCGGCCTCCTGCGACCCGGTCGACACCGACTCGTTGCTGTTCGTCTCCATCACGTTCACCTCCTCCTTGTCGGCCACGCCCTTGTCGTTATCGCCCAGCATCTTGCTCGCTCGCTCGCTCGCTCGCTGATGGGAGTCGAGCGGTGGCTTGCAGCTGTTCTCGAGTCGATTTGAGTTTGCTGCGCCGCTGGCCCGCCGCGCCGCCGAGGACCCTCCCTCCCTGCGAGTCGGAGGCGGAGTCGTTCGCGAGGAGGGCCTGCCAGCTTGCTTCGCCTCGAGCTGGCTAGTAGCTAGTTCCGGGCCTCCGGCTACCAGCTCAGCTCAGGCTAACCAACCCGCTGGAGCGCGCCGCGGGTTGGAAGCCGCGCGCCTGCTGCGGGTAGCTGAGGGACAGGGGGGACAAGCCGGCGGACGGCCCAGGGCCGCGCTCGTTGAGCACCCAACCGCCTGCCAGCCAGTGCCAGTGCCAGCCAGCCAGCGCGCCGCGTCGACGACGCGGCCGACTACTAGTAGGACGACGCGGCCGATTAGGCCGACGCGACGGGGCGCGCGCGACTCGGCGCCGCCGCCGCGCCGCGGGACAGCGCCGACCCCATCACCACTGGCAGGCAGGTCCGAGTCGGGTCTCCGGGAGGAGTTTGCCAGCCAGCCAGCTGCCAGCGAGAGGCAGGCCAGCACGGGAGGAGGAGACGCGCGTCCGCTTCCAAGCATGCCATGCGTGCCTTTGCAAAGGCCGCAAGCAACATTACGTACGTACCATGTCGCGCTGCTGCCTCGGGCAGGCCAGTGGCAGCGAGAGGCAAGTCGCGGAGGTTCAAGCCGCGGCCCGCGGCCGCTCCGAGTCGCGCTTCGCTCGAGCCTCGAGGTCGAGCCGCCTCCGCGCGCGCCCGCGCGCCGCGCGCGACCTGAGACTTCCTCACTGTCAAACCACCACCTCCACGGCACTGCACGTTGACCATGACAGCACGGCGCGCAACCAAGAAAGTACGGGCCGGCCCGCCTCCACGCCTCCGACTGGCCGGTAACTGACAAAGGCAAGTTGAAACTTCGACTCGAGGCCGCAAGTTGAACAATCAGGATGATAGGATGGTCATGAGATGCACGTGGCGAGACCCCAGCGCGTGAAACCGAGCTACCAGGAGCGCCGCCGCGCTCGCTCAGAAGCAACCGGCACCGACGCGACGCGCCGCCGCGCGACGGACGCGCGCCGGACGCGCGCCGCCGCGACCCGCCTCACGGCGAGCTGAGACGCCGGAGCGAGCCTCGCTGAGCGGCGGCGCGGTCACGTCGCTGGCACTGCCACCACACTGCATGCCGTGATGATGAGAGGAGGCGCACTGCCGCGGGGACCGGGGCGTCACGTTCCAGTTGAGCAGCCAGCAGCGCGCGGCGCGGCGCGGCGCGGCGCGGCAACCCCGCGGCAGGGTACGCGGCTAAACTCCGGGCGCTCGCTCCGCGGGCCTCCGCCGCCGCTGGGCCCGCGCGGCCCTGCGCAACGCATTCCTGGCCGGAAGCGCAGCGTCGCAGGCGTGGCGCAGCGCGGCGCGTGGCGTCGCCAGCGGCCAGGCAGGACTCGGACGCCGCTGCAGGCGGGCGGGACGCTGGCGGCTGGCAGCTATATCGTCTCGGACAAGTCGCAACGCGTGGTGACGACTCACTCGGTGGCCGGGGCGCGGCGCTGCGGACGAACGGTCGCGCAGAGCCGAGCAATCGGATGACTCCAACTCAAGAGGCAGGCTGCCAGTGGGGCAGGCTGTAGTCGGCCAGCGGCCAGCCAGCAGCCAGGTGGGTTGGACTAGCCAGCTACCAGCTGCCCAAACTTGGTGCAAGCAGGTCAGGCAGGCATACAAAAGTCCTCTCTTCTTCTTGTCTGTGCGGCGAGGTCAAAAGTCACAGAGCGCGGACAGTTGACTTGAACCGTCCGCAAACGCAAGCCGCGTGACACGGGCGTGTATTGCGCAACAACTTTGCGCGCGCGCAGACAAGACTCTGGGGGTTGGTGGGAAAGGGGAGAAGGGATAGGGAGCTCTCCCTTGTCAGCGCGCCACCACCGCAGCGCCGCCACCTCTAACTTACACCTTAGTTAGCGCAGCCCCTGCTGGCTCGGCTCGCGGACGTCCAAGCGATACTTTACGCAGCTCCAGCTTCGCCCTCTTTGTCCCAGCGAACTTTGCACCACCACACCTCCCGCTAGCCTAGCTAGTGAAAACCGAACCTCCGCAGCCGGAAGTTCGGAACGAGTCGCACCACCCAAAAACGAGTGCCACTGAGAGAGCTGTGCCCGGGCCTGTGGCTCGCGGTGTGGCGCCGCCGCTGCCGCGCCGCCGAAGGCAAGGCGTCGCCTGCCGGCCGCAGCACTGCGAGCCCGCCGCGCTGCAGTTGATGTGAGACCGCGAGGACGCCACCACACCGTTCAAGGTGATGTGCAAAAATAAGAAAAACAGACATGACTCATGACTCTCTTACTTGAAGGCGCGTTCCATGGGCACGATTGGCTCGATGCAGCCGCCTGTACATGAACACGCGGGGGCACCTTTGCCAGGCATCAATCCTATTCGCGCGAGAGCTTTGCGCGGAACGCTTCGTGGGTGTTAGTTTGTGTCCGCCGCCTCACCTCGCAACCAGCAGTCTGGCACCGCGCCGCCCTGCGGCGCTCAGCAGCCTCGCAACTCCGCTCGACCTGGCTATCCAGCTCTCAGCTACATCATAACCCTTCATTCCGTTCCTCGTCTGGCCGCCTCGGCCTGCGCGGGGGTGGTTCTTTGTTGCGTCTCTAGGTTGTGTTCATCTTTCCACTGAGATCTGTGCTTCATCAATTGCTCTAGCTAGAAGCCCGCCTTGCCATCGCCAGGCAGAATTTGGGCTCTCTTCGTCACCTCAACGGGAAGAGCGCGGCACGCTGCTTCCGAACGCGTCGCCGCGGCTGGCGCGCCCACTCGCGAGGAGGGCTCAAGGTCCCAGTGCAGGACGCCGCCGACTAGGTTCTTGCTGGTGACGATGCCGCCGTCCAAAGCCACCCCAGACGTGTGTCCCTCCAGAACGTGCAGCTCGTCGCCGGTGGATGCGTCCCACACGCGTACTGTTTTGTCTGAAGACCCTGACACGATCCGGTCGCCGTCCAAAGCCACGCTGTTAACGAAGGATGTGAGACCCCTGAGCACGCGCAGCATTTGGCCGGTGTGAGCTTCCCACACGCGCACCGTGTTGTCCTCAGACCCAAACACAATCCGGTCGCCGTTCGAAGCCGCACTGCTGAGTCCTGACGTATGCCCCTTGAGCACCTTGTAGCCATGACATTGTCGCCCTGCAGATTGTCCTCATCGAAGACAAACCTGATGCCGGGCTACGTGACCAAAAAGTGCACATCACGTGAATTCTTCAGGTCGGGCGGGGCCTGCCTGGCCGTAGTGTCCAAGTACAGCGGGGCCTGCCTGGCCGTAGTGTCCAAGTACACGGTGGCATGCATGCAGGCAGGCAGCTACGAAGCAGGGTGTCGAGCCCAACAAGCGTGCCGCGACCATGCGGAGCGTGCGAGCGAAAAAAAATTGTGGACAAAGGGGGAATTGAACCCCCGACATCCCGCATGCTAAGCGGGCGCTCTACCACTGAGCTATTCGCCCAGGGGCACAGTCCAGCCGAAGCTGGCAAGCGTGTCTCTGATTTTTGCTGTGTCCGATCATTTGGCCCAGGACAATTATGTACTACAGAGGCTCGTTCATGTCCATCAGGTCATGTTATTGAGGCTGCTGGAGGGAAAAGGGAAAGGGAGGAACAAGGGCGTCGTCAGCATGCACTGGCTGGGTTCCAGCGCGTGCGTGTGCCAGCGCTTGAGCGTCCGCAAATCCGAACTTGACTTCCTGGCCAGTGGCGCCCAGGGGCCAGGCCAGGCCTGCCTGCACGTGTTGTCGTCCAAGAGCCGGTGGCTGGCAGCTACGAAGCAAGCCTGCCGTGCCTGACGAGCTGGTTGGGCCCATGCCCAAGCTTGAACGCTTCCAGGGCGTGCCAGGCTACTGGGTCGCCCTGCACCAACAGCAGGACCATCATGTACCTGAGTCCTGTCTCGCCGATTTGGATCTTGCGAATGGCGGCCTCCACGATGGCACGCACCTCATCGTCGTCCATGATGAAGGTGAGGTTTCGCATTCAAGGTCCGTTTCAAGGGCAGAGAGGCAGCAGTGGTCATGGTGGAGGTCGCCACGGAGGCAGCACACCCAAGCGGCCACCCTCTGTCGCGTCGACGTGGCCGCTGAGCAGCGGTCTGGCAGCCTGAGCCGCGCCTCGCAGCGCGCTGACTGTGCGCGGGCCGGCCGCAGCGGCACAGCGACGCAAGTCGACGCCCGCAGCGCTGTGCGTGGTCGCTCACGCCCGACGCCGCGTGGCGCAAGGCGCGAGGCGCCGCATTTCGGCTCTGCCACCGCCAAGACGAACCTGCTCAGGAGCGCGTGCTTGACGCTGCGAGCAGAGCAGAGACAGAGCAGAGTCAGCCTGCCATGACCACGGCAGCACGCGCGCGCGGCGCGCGCGGCGCGGCTTCGCAGGCTGGCGCGGC
>JABLUY010000284.1:0-42720 GCA_013306675.1 Thraustochytrium sp. TN22 | reverse complement strand
GTGGAGGACGGCGTGCTCGTGGAGGACGGCGTGCTCGTGGAGGACGGCGTGCGAAGGACGGCGTGCTTGTGGAGGACG
Source organism: Thraustochytrium sp. TN22 (assembly GCA_013306675.1). Classification (NCBI taxonomy): domain Eukaryota; class Bigyra; order Thraustochytrida; family Thraustochytriidae; genus Thraustochytrium; species Thraustochytrium sp. TN22. The sequence goes on along the minus strand of JABLUY010000284.1, from coordinate 42,642 downwards.
GCGTGCTCGTGGAGGACGGCGTGCGAATGGAGGACGGCGTGCTCGTGGAGGGCGTGCTCGTGGAGGACGGCGTGCTCGTAGAGGACGGCGTGCGAATGGAGGACGGCGTGCGAATGGAGGACGGCGTGCGAAAGACGGCGTGCTTGTCGAGGACGGCGTGCTCGTGGAGGACGGCGTGCTCGTGGAGGACGGCGTGCTCGTGGAGGACGGCGTGCGAATGGAGGACGGCGTGCGAATGGAGGACGGCGTGCGAATGGAGGACGGCGTGCGAATGGAGGACGGCGTGCGAATGGAGGACGGCGTGCGAATGGAGGACGGCGCGCTCGTGGAAGACGGCGTGCTTTTGGAGAACGGCGTGCTCGTGGAGGACGGCATGCTCATGGAGGACGGCGTGCGAAGGACGGCGTACTCGCCTGCGCGGTGGCGGGCCTTGATAGGTGAATTACGGCCGGCTTTGCGTGCTTTACCTGGACCTCACTGTCAGAGCGAGGAAGGCGCCGGGGCCTCACAGTTCAGTGCATTGCCTGCCTAGCTGCCTGGCCTTCACCGCCTCCGGGGCCGCGGAGGACGACGTGCTCGCCAGCGCACGCGAGGGCCTGGGCAGGGCCCTTGCCAAGGAGGTCGACGGCTACGCGTTCCTTGCCTTAATCTCAGAACGGAATAGGCGTCCAGGACCGGAGGACCTGCCTATGCCGCCTTCAGGGCCGGGTACGGTCGGACCGCGAGCATCTCGCTCGGCAGCGGCCTCGTCAGCAATGTAGAGCGAGAGAAGTGCGTGAGAGGCAAAGTCAAGCTTGAAACAGAAGGCATGCTGAAGTGTAGAACTGCTTGAAGAAGCTTGACCTAGCATGGCATGGCAGGAGCAAGATGTCGGAGGCAATAGACACGGGAAAGAACCGTTCCATCATCACGACGTCTTTTCTCTCTGCTTTTCGCTGCTAGCCCAGCAGGCGAGTCCTCTTCATCGACTGCATGACCTCGCTTCGGAGGCGCTCGGGCCGTGACTCTGCGGTTGGGCCTCATGAGCGTTTCGTACCCGAATTCTCGCCGACCTTTTCTTTGCGTGCGAACCAGGTCTCAGCTGCGCTCAAGCCGTCGTCAGCCTCCGCTCGTGTCCGCGAGGTACGCCGTCCTCGCTTCTTGTCACGGTAGCCGAAGCCGATCATGCCGTAGTATTTATGGACCGGCTGCAGTGCAGCGGCTGCTCAAAGCTTTTTCAAGAATTGTTCTTCTCGGACAGGGTGGACAAAGGTGGTCATTGACCCCGCATGCATCTCTCTTCGCCGAACCAATCGACATTCTTCGTTTTTAGTGTCCTTTTAGTTGTAGTCATTTGACTGGTCGCGGGTCTCGGCGAGGCGCTCCGAGAGGCTTTCACTACAGATGCGCCAAAAGGTAGCCCAAGAGGACACCATGAACTCGCGCAGGGCGTCGTGGCCGAAGGTGCCGTCCGTATTCAAGGAGCGATAGATCTTTTCCGAGTGCGCAAAGCCACCGACCCGGACGGAGAGTACCGTGATAAGGTGCGTGCCTCGCTTCGGAGCACCGTCCGCATCCCTCTCTTCGAATGTGCAGGGGATGGCCGCGTGCGTGTGTATGACCGATTCATGAGCTCGGCGCTCGCTGCCGGGCACCTCGGGCAAAGACACGAGCTGGGCGTCGAGCATGACCTTTGTGAACTCATTGAGCGCAATGATGTGGCAGGGCACCACGCCGGGCGCCACTGAAGCGCGGCCATAGGGGCCCTCCCCGGAGAACGTCTCGCCAGACACGTCCTGCGCCGCGGCAGGCAAAAAGGCGCTTGGAACCAGGTTGCGCGTGGCGCCAGCTCGCGATATGCAGGCGCGCACCTTTTCCTCAGCGCCGTTGTCTTGGCTCACGGCTTCTGAATACAATGCGACGTCGAGCTTGTCGCCAAGGCTGGCGCGCGCCTCGTCAAAGGCCGCAGAGGAGAAGGGGTGCAGCTCGCGCGTCACATCGTCGTTAGGGTAGACGACCGCACGAACACGCTCTGGCATGCCATGCGCCGTGCCGAGGCGCCATGCCTCCTCGGCCAGCGCCTCGGCATCGTGCTCGTAGTCGTACTGGTCGATGCGGAAGCTGATCCGCTTCACCTCGCTCGGTTTGGCGCCCTCCGGCAGCAGCTGCACGCGCACGCGCACCAGTGTGTCGTCCGGCATGACCAGCGGCGGCGCCTCCTCCCATTTTAGCGAGGTGTGGAGCAAGCCCACGGCCTGGCCCAGATTGCTCTCGACGCCCGTCTCGAGCAGACGCACGCGCTCCTCCAGCAGCATCCTGGGCGCCTCATTCGTGGCGCGCACAATGTTCTGCACAAATGCCTTGTGCTTGCGGACCTCCGCGCGCAGGAGCTCATTCTCGCGCGAGATGTCCACGCTGCCGGCGTGCCGCAAGGTGGCCACCTCCATCTGAAGCTCCGCGATTCGTGCCAAGTACAGGTCGCGCTTGCCTTCGAGCTCGGCGTTGCGCAATGTCAGCTCCTCCAGCTCCGCCTTGCGCTTCTGCCGGCACCGCCGCGACGCCCTGGCGCTCGTCAGCCGCCGCCGCGCCTTGGCGTCCAGCTCCTCGGCGTTTCCCTCTACTTTTCCCGCAGCGCCAGGCACAGAAGGCGCAGCAGGCGCAGCAAGCGCAGCGGCCGCAGCGGCGGGCGCAGCGGCCGCAGCAGCAGCAGCCTTTTTCGAGGCCGCGATCGCTTTGCGCCCCTGGGCCGTGCCGCCGCGCGGCTCCTCGTTGCCCTTGGACTCCACCTCGCAGCCGCTCTCAGACCCGGGCAGTCGGGCCGTCTGCTCCCACGACGACGCGTCCTCGCCGCCGCTCAGGCTCTGCGGGTACAACGGCGCGTCCAGCTGCACGTCCAGCTCCGCGCCGTGCCGCTGCTCTTCCTCGTCCGCGCGAAGGTCGCGCTGCACGAGCTCGTCGTCCAGCGGCAGCTCCACCTGCAGCGCCGCCTCCAGGGCGCCGAGCTCGTCCTCGCGCGCGTCCAGCGCGCGCTGCGTCTCGTCGCCGCCTCCGTACGCGCGACCGCTCTCGCGCAGCGCGTGCGCCGCCGCCGCCGCGCCCAGGGTCGCCCTGCAGACGACGTCGATTCCCTGGCGCGTGCTCGCGCTCGTGCTCATGCCCATGCCCATGCCCATGCCCATGCCCGAGACGCCCATGGGCCCTGGGCCGGCGCCAGCGCCGCGGCTGCGGCGCGCGTCCATGGCGGCCCGCGCGCCGCCGCCCCCTGCCTGCTCGCGGCGGACTGCGGCGCCGCGAGCTCGCCAAGCCGACCAGGGTCTGCCGCTGGCGGCGCGAACGAGGGCGTCGCCAGGCCCCGCCTTGTCGCCCCACCTTCGGAGGGGGGGGCGAGACGCGCCGAGACTCCGTGCCGTGACGTGCAGCGCGTGCTTCTTCTTGTCTTCTGGGTCAGGCTGGAGGCTGAGACGGCGCTGCCGTGCGACCTGGGAGGGCTCTGCTGTACCAGGCCACGATTGAAGACATCATGACTCTACTACCACTGTGTTCGTTCGCTACCATAATAAAAAGCCTGCGAGAGCTCTTCTCTTCAGTCGCTCGCTCCCTCGATCACAGTCAGCACTGGCAGGGCTCGTATGAAGCTTCGGTCCCGCCTCGAGAGAGCGTGTCGTTGCAGGTTCGCCAGAGGTGACCCCAGGACTCGGTGAACATTTTGCGCATGATCTCGTGGTTGAGCCTGCCGTCGCTGCCAAGGGCTTCCTTGAGGACGCGAGCGTGCACGAAGGGGCAGTCGAGCGGCACGGAGAGCAAGCTGACAACGTGCGAGCCGGTCGTGGTGCTGCCGTCGGCAGCGGTTCGCGCACAAGGGACGATGGCGTCCGCAGTGAAGATGGGCGCGTTGGTGGCCGGGTTGGTGCCCCGCAGCTCGGACGAGGAGACAAGCTGCGTCTTGAGAAGCTGGCGCCCGAACTCGTTCATGATCAGGAGATGCACGGGCGCCACTCCCGGCGCGACCGAGTCGCGAATGCTGCTCCGGTCAACGTACGCCTCGCGAGCCTCCTCGTCGTGGTCATTCCCAAAACCGAGAAAGGCGTGCGGCACGAGGCTGCGTTGCACCGCGGTCGCCGCCATGCATGCGTGGAAATCTTGTGATGAGCCCGCCGCATCCCCGCTGCCTGGCGTGTACTCGGAGAAGAGCGCAACCTCCAGCTTGTCCTCCAGTCGACCGAGTGCCTCTTTGAAGATGTCCGAAGATAGCAGGCGGATGTCGCGTCGGACGTCGTCCTTGGGGAAGAGCATCTCTTCGATCTGGCACGTCAGGCTGTCACTGCTGCCAGCCTTGGTGATCTTCCACGCCTCCTCAATGAGCGCCTCCGGGGGGTGGTCGAAATTGTACATTTCAGTCCGCACGCTGATGCGCTTGACTTCGTTCGGCTTGGCGCCTTCGGGCAGGAGCTGAAACTGTACCCGCACGTGCCCTCGGTGGTCGCCGAGGGCGATGGGTGCCGCCTCTTGCCAGAGAGTCGAGGTGTGCAAGAGGCCGACGGCCTGGCCTACGGTGCTCTCCACGCCTGCCTTGAGCAGGCTCACGCGCTCCTCTAGAAGCATCTCGGGCGCCTCCGAGACGGCGCGCACAATGCGCGCGATGAAGGACTTTTGCTTGCGGATCGCCTCGCGCAGGAGCTCATTCTCCCGCGCCACGTCCACGCTGCCCGCGTGCCGCAGAGAGGCCACCTCCAGCTGCAAGTCCGCGATGCGCTCCAGGTACAACTCGCGCTGCGCCTCAAGCTCGGCCGTCCGCTCCCGCAGCCGCTCCATGTCCGCCTTGCGCTTGAGTCTGCTGCGCCGCGACGCCTTGGCGTTCACGATTCGCCGCCGCTCCGCATCGGTCGCCGCCTGCTCCTCGCCTTCGCCGCTCGTGCTCGTGCTCGACGCCACCGTCCGATCAGGGGCTCCCGGGCTCTCCTGCGCCATGCTCTCCGGCATCAAAGCGCCCGTATCTGCCTGCGTCACGGCGCCCAGCGTCTCCCCCAGCAGCGCGTCCAGCGTCGCGTCCAGCTGCCCGAGCTCCGCCTCCCACGCGCCGGCGCCGCCGTCCAGCCAGCCGCCAACTGCGTCATCCTCGCCGCCCAGCGAGGGGACCTGCGCCATGGCGACTTTCCGTCGGTTCTGTTCCGCGCAATCTCCCTGCCTTGAAGTTGCAGAGATGATCGGATAGCTTTTCTTGTCTTGGACTTGTCTCGTCTTGGCGTCGTCCTCGGCGTCGTCCTCGGCGTCGTCCTCGGTCCCGCCCAGGATGACCACGCCCGCGCGACCACGCTTACGCTCGCGAGTCAGCACGTGCCGCGCTGCGGCGGCAGCCGCTGCGGCTGCTGCTGCTGCCACCGCTGCGCCGTGGCGCCCGTCGTTGCAGCCTCGCGCCCGCGCGAGGGCCCGCGGGCGGCGCGGTTGAAGGTTTGGCACGGCTGGATTAGGTGGCGAGCGAGCGACCTGAAGGAGCACGTGGACAAGCCCTTGGAGGACAGACAAGCCGGCTGGGAGGGCTCCGTCAGGGCGCCCTGCGGGCAAAGAGGCCAGAACGGCGTCGCTGCGAGGGGCTAGGCGGGCTGCGAGCTGGAGCTCGAGCTTGCCTGGCAGCCTGACGCAGGCGGGAGGCAGTCGACGGGAACCAGCGAATGTCCATTGTTCTCTCGCTCATCACACAGTCAGTCAAAGTCAGATCTCGTGTCCGTGTCCGCGTCGCTCGCGGCTGCACGCTAGCTAGAGCTAGCTTGCTATCTTGGCTTGCTTGGCCGCTACGGATGATTTGCTGCGCCCGCCTTGCGCTCGAGGATGCTCTCGCTGCAGACGCGCCAGAACTTGACGAAGGACTCGTCGACGACCTTGGAGAGAATCTCGTGGTCGATGGAGCCGTCGTCGGCAATGGAATCGCGGAAGAGACGCGAGTGGGAGAAGCCGCAGTCCAAAGGTACTGATAGGAGCATGACGATGTGCGCGCCCTGCTTGGGCTCGCTGCCGTCCGCAGGCTGCAGCGTGCAAGGCATGATCGCGTCCATGGAGATGATGGGCGCGTTGGCAGCCGGGACGGCGGCGCTGGGGATCTCGGAAGAGGAGACAAGCCTGGTTTTGAGCAGCTGTCGCGCGAACTCGTTAAGCACGAGGAGCTGGCAGGGCACGACGCCCGCAGCGATGGACTCGCGGACCCTGCGGCGGTCCAAGAATGGCGAGGGCGGCGTGCCGTCCTCCGCGAGACCCAAAAAGGCGCGCGGCACGAGGCTACGCATGGCTGCGGTAGCCGCGATGCAAGCGTTGAAGCTGGGGCCCACCTTTTCCGTGGCGGACTCGGAAAAGAGCGCGACCTCGAGCTTATCCTCGTTGAGACGCGAGAGTGCGTCGCGGAATGAGTCGCTGACTCTGGACATGAGGGTAAAGTTGCGCGTGAAGCCGTCCGCCGGGAAGAGAGCGTCGTGGATACGCTTGGACATCTTGGGTACGACCGTGAGGCGCCATGCCTCGTGAATAAGCTCTTCGGGCGAGTGCTCGAGGTTGTACAGCTCGACGCGCAAGCTAACGCGCTTAATTTCATGTGGCGCGGCGCCCTCGGGCAAGTGCTGGTACTGCACCCGGGAGAGCGAGCCATCAGGGAGCTGGACCGGCTTGGCCTCCTTCCACAGGGTCGAGGTGTGCAGCAGGCCGACGGCGTGGCCCACGCCACTGTCGACGCCGGCACGCAGCAGACTGACGCGCTCCTCGAGCAGCATGTCGGGCGTCTGGTGCACGGCTTGCACAATCTTGGCGATGCAGGCCTTTTGCTTGCGGATCGCCTCGCGCAGGAGCGCGTTCTCCCTGGCTACGTCGACGCTGCCGGCCTCACGCAGCATGCCGACCTCGAGCTGCAGCTCTGCAATGCGTTCCAAGTACAGGTCCCTCTGCGCCTCGAGCTCGGCCGTGCGCTCGCGCAAGCGCTCCATGTCGGCCTTGCGCTTGCTTCGGCAGCGCTTTGACGCCTCCGCGTTCAGGTTGCGCCGCCGCGCGGCCTCAAGCGCGCTCTCCTGTTTGGCCTTTTCTTGCCGCGGCTTGGCCGCCGCGGCCTGGCCTAGGTCCTGGCCTAGGTCCTGGCCTAGGTCTTGGCCTACGTCCTGGCCTACGTCCTGGCCATCGTCCTGGCCATCGTCCTGGCCTACGTTGGTCTGCAGCGTCGCGCTTCCCTGCTCTTGTTGCTGCTGCTGCAGTCCACCCAGCGTCTGCAGCTCCTGCTCCTGCTCCTGTTCGCCCTCGGGCAGCTCCAGGACCTCCTCGAGGGCTTCGTCCAACGCGGCGCCCAGTGCCGCGTCGAGGACTTCGTCGAGCTCGAGACCGGTGTCCCAGGCCAGCGGCAGCGCGTTCCCGGCGTCGTCGGCGGCCATCATGCTTGCGCTGTCCAAGCCCGCCATGGCGCGCTTCTGCGCGACGGCCTCTACCAAGCGCAGCGCGCGTCCCGGTGCCACGGCGCCCGCCGCTCTGCCGTCTCGCGACGGGCTCTGGCTGCGGCTCTGATGTCGTTCGTGCAACTTTGATGTCACGATCGGATGCGCAAGCATTGGCAAAAGGAGAGTCTCGAGTCTCGCGCGACCAAGCAGTAATTTTTTAACGTTGACGTTATAACTCCAGGCCGAGTGATGCTAGGCCTAGGCGCTGCCATCATCCGAACAACAGAGAGGAATGATTGCAATGATTGCACAATGGTCATAAAAGGTCTCGGACAGCCAGCCCCGCTTGCTTGCAGTGAGTCGCAGGCGGAGAGCCGTGCAGGGGCGTCGCGTCTAGCTACGAGAGAAAACAAGAGAGAACGACTCGGAGAAGAAGGACACACAGACCCGGACTCGGGCTCAGTTTCCGTCCTGGGTGACACGGGCGCGGAGGGTGCCATTGGAGTTCTTGGCCCAGTCGCGACGCTCCTTGCGCGCGCCGTGCTCAGCCTTGCCGCGGGCCTGTTGCTGGACGCGAGAGTCGAGCAGGTCGAGGGCATCCTGAATGGTGGCGTAGGTGGACTCCATGTACTCCTGGTCGTCGAAGGTGAGCATGTAGCGATTGATCTCTGTACGGAGCTTGCCCGTGCCGGCGTCCGCCGGAGCCTTGGGGTCAATCTCCATGACGCGGTCCTTGGCAGTGAGGACGAAGGAGAACTCCGGCGAGCGCGCGCTGAGGTCGCCGGCCTTCATGTCGCCGAGCTTGCAGCGCGCGAGCTCGATCTGATGGAGAACCTTGAAGTTGCGGTTGCGACGCGCCGCGAGCGTGCGGGGCCGCACGGAGCCGCGGTGGACGGAGCCGCGACCACCGGCGGTGGAGGCGTCGTCGCCGGCGTCGGTGGCGTCGTCGCCGCCGCCGCCGCCGAACATGGAGGAGAAGAAGCGCGCGATGGAGCGGCCGACAGAGGGCTCCTCCTCAGCGAGCTGCGAGGGAGTGGCGGAGTCCTTGCGGCCGAGCGAGAGGCGCTTCGTGAGGGAGCGCTTGCGCGTGATGGTGCCGCCGCCGGAGACATCCTTGGCGACGATGATGAGGTCGTTGAAAATGAAGAGCGTGCGCGGGTGCGCCGTGTTGCTGCTAAAGGGGGCGGCCTTGAACATGACGAGCACCTCGTCGAGGAAGCGGCGCGAGGGCTTGACGAGGTCCGGGACTTGCGCCTCGCCGCCGAGGTCGCGGTAGATGTTCATGAACTCCTCGAACTGTTTGCTCTCGCCGACCTGGTTGTTGACGGACTGCGCGATGCGCTGCACCTCGGCAGCGGCGCGCTCGAGGCCGGCGAGGTCGCCGCCGCAGGACGAGGCGTGCCTGAGCAGCTCGGCGAAGAGCAGCGGGTACTTGCAGATGCGCTGCACAGGCTTGATAAGGAGCGAGGAGAGCGTGAGCGTGCGCTTGGTCGGGTCCTTCTCGGCGAGCTGCGCGCGCTCGATCTCGCGGATGAAGTCGTCCGCCTCGGGGCTCTCGGCGCGCAGCTGCAAGAGGCGGTCAACGGCGTGCGTGTACTGGTGGCAGAACTCGGAGTAGAGCTTGAAAAACGGCATGACGCTGGTGAAGGAGACGGCAAAGGCCTGAAGCGTGGGCTCGAGCGCGAGGTGGCGGCCGCCCGCGCCAAGCTCGCCGAGCTTCATCTCGAGCAGGCGCAGCAGCTCGACGTTGACGAACATGAGAGTCTCGACGTTGAGAAAGATGCCCTTGAGATCGTCCTGCGAGACGAGCGGCTGCATGTCCTTGGAGAATTGGCGGCACGTGCTGCGCAGGCCGTGCTCGCACATGACGGAGCCGCCCTCGATGTCGCGGCACTTGGCCTTGATGCGCTTGGCGCGCAGCGGCAGCACGTAGGTGGAGAGCAGCGCCGAGAGGTCGCGCACGTAGCTGAGCTCGGTGCGGAAGATCTCCTCGAGCACGCTGGCCGTGGCGCGCGCGTCGGCGCGCGCGGCGATCTCGGGCTCAAGCTTGAGCTCGGCCAGCAGGCCGGACACCTCCTCGCCGCGCGCCAGGATGCGCTCGGCCTTGCGCAAAATCTTCTCGAGCTCCTTGGCGCGCGCCGAGCTGACGGCCGAGGTCTCGCCCGGGTGCAGCGCCGGCGTGCGCGCAGCGGCCTGGCGGCGGTTCTCCTGCAGCATCTTGCCGGCGCGCGCGGCGAAGCGCTCGAAGCGCACGCGCACGGGGCGGTCATAATCCTTGAGCTTGTCCAGGACGTCCTGCCAGTGGTCGTCGAGGGCCACGACCTCGTCGTTGATGGCGCACACGCGGTCGGAGATGAGCACGCCGGCCATCTCGGCGAAGCCGCCCTCGGCCAGCGCGCCGACGATGACGCCGACGCCCGGGGCGCTGCCCAGGCTCAGGCCCATGCGGCCCTCGCCGAACTCCACCTCGTAGTCGGCGCGGCCGTCATCGCCGTCCTCGCCCGGCAAGGGCACGTCCGTGAGGTCAACATTGTAGCGCTGCTCCAGGTCCGCGAGCTGCAGGCCACCGCCCACGCTGTCGCCAGCCTGGCTGCCGCCCGCGCCGCGCGACGCAATGGACGGCGTCGACGGGTGCCGGCGCAGGCCGCCGCCGTCGGCCGAGGACACCTCGGTGGTGCGCCCCATGGAAGCGGCATCCCCCGACCCGCGCCGCACCGTGCCGGCCTGCGAGGTGCTCTTCTCGAGCGTCGTGCGACGCACGCGATTCGCCGCCCACTTGCGCTGCTGGCGCGGCGCGCCGCCCGTGGTGGCCGTGCCGCCGGACCCGGCGGACCGGCGCGAGACGACCGACTCGCGCCGCAGCGAGAAGCGCTTCACCGCCGGCCCGCCCTCGGACCCGCCGTCCGACAAGTTCTCGTCGTCGTCCTCGGCTGCCGCCTCCGCCTCGGCGGCCGCGCGCGCGTCCGACTCCGCCACCGCCTGCAGGAACTTGGTGTGCAGGTCGGCGGCCAGGTCCTCGGTCGGCAGCATGAGTTCCAATTTGGAGATCTTGGTCACGATGCGCATCGTCCCGTTGCGCCTCGTGCCCGTCGACTCCGGCACGCGGTACACGTGCGTCAGCTGCAGGCACGAGAAGCCGTCCGCGTTCGTCCCGGTCTCGCGCAGCTTGCAGTTGTCGATCGCCAGATAGTGCAGCAGCTTGTACTTGCCCTTGAACCGCGTCAGCGTCCCCTTTTTAATCTCCAGCGTCCCCTTCTTGCGGTCCTTCTTGTCCAGCGTGCCGGTGCGCTTTTGCCGCGCCGTCTTGCCGGCCTTGCGCGTGTCCAGCGCCAGGAGCACCACGTCGTTCAGGAGGTAGCACTTGGCCTCATCGGCCACGGCCTGCGAGAACGGCGCCTCCTTGATCAGCAGCTCGAAGGCGCCCAGGCTGCGCCGGTACGGGCTCACCAGGTCCTCCAGCTCCGGCTCCGCCGCGCCGCCCAGCTCCTCGTACACCTCCAGCAGCTCCTCCAGGCCGCCCAGGTCCGCGCTCTCGTCCATCATGTCCTGCTCTGCCCGAGCACGAGCTTGCCGTCGCCGCGGCGCCGCCGCGGCTGTCGCTGGAGACGAAAAGAACGACCACGCCCAGGGCGACGCCGCAAGCGAGCGCGCCGGGGTCGAGCGAGCCGGGCCGGGCCGGGCCGAGCCGCAGCGAGGCGCGCCGCCGCGCGAGCGCGAGCGCGAGCGCGAGCCGCCGCCGCCGCCGCCGCGCGTGCCAGCGCCGCCGCCGCGCCGCCGCCGCCGACCGCCACCGCGCGCGCGTGCACCCGGCACGCGCTCGCGTTGCCGCTCTGCCGCCCTGCTCCTTTTCCGCCTTGCTCCCTTTTTTCTTTTTTCTTTTTTCTTGGTTTGTTTTTTCGCTGCTTCCGCAAGCAGGCAATGCATTGAATGCAGTGCAGGCGCTGACTCAGCATGACTGGGAGGGGAGAGCGCCGCTGCCGTGGCCGGGGTGGGGAGCGAGCTCCGGAGCCAGAACCGCGCGGCGCCGCAGACCGCCCGGCCGGCCCGAACTTGAACTTGAAGGTGCTCGCTTCGAGAGCGGCTGGTGACGCTAGCTAGCTACTAGCTAGCTGGCTGCTAGTTCTGCTGCAGTGCCGGCGCTGCTCTGCCAGGGGCGGCGCTGGCGCGCGCTGGCCATGGTGGCTGCGAAGTTGCGGTTCCGGCCTGCGACGGCCACGGATGAATTGAACGCGTGACTGACAGTGACAGTAGTTACGCTCGCCAGCGGCGGCTGCATGCAGCCTCTCGTGAAACGCAAGGCAACGAGCACACGGGCTGTGCGGCAATGGCGAGCCTCTCGGGCCCAATGGCGCAGTGCGGCGCAGTGCAGATGCGGCCCAGAAGCAGCCATCACCACAAGCTTGGGTTCACAGTCAAATGTCAAGGCTCTGTCTGTCTGTCTGTCTATAGCCTAGGCGCCACAATGTGAGGTGTCGCGGAAGGATGATTGTGGGTGAGTGCAGTGCCGTATGTATGTATGTGTGTGTGGCAAAGTTATGGGTTAGGGGTGGAAGCGGCAGGCGGGCGGTCGGGCTGTTCCCTGCGTCGCGGACTTTTTTTCTCTGTCTCTCTGTCTCTCTGTGTCTGTCTGTCTGCGTCTGTCTGTCCATCTGTCTGTCCATCTGTCTGTCTGTCTGTCTCTCTTTCTCTGTCCCATCATCACTTCAAAAGTGCTGAGGGAGCTCATCTTGCGGGCCAGAGAGGCGCGCAACAAAGGCAGCGGCGGTGGGCGAGAAGGGCTGGCCAACGCTGGGCGAGGGCAGCGGAGAGAAGACCTTGGCGTTGAAGGGCGTGAGAGGGCCGTAGTCCTCGAAGGAAAAGGGCCCGCCAATGGACGTGTCAATGCCAAGGGACTGCTTGCGAGACGACGGCGGTTGAAAGGCATTGGTGCGCGGCGTGTCGTCGGAGAACTTGGACTCGGTCTTGAGGTGGTTGAGCGCATGGCGGTCGTCGGCTGAGGCCGGCGCCGGCTCGTCGTCCGGACCCGTGGTGCTGGCGGCGCTGGCGGCGCTCGCGCGACGCATGTCGGCGGCGCGCGGCGTGGGGCCGCGGCGCGAGGCCTTGGCGTAGGGCGCGGGCGCCAGGCCGCAGGCCGAGGCGCCGCCCACGGTGGCCTCGGACTCGCCCGAGCTGGACGCGTTAGCCGACCCGTGGTTGTCGGCCGGCGAGAGCGGCGGCGAGGCGGCGTTGGCGGCGGCCGTGTCGACAGGCGGCGGCACCATGCCGCCGCGCTTACGCTTGCTGCGGTCGGCGTCGAGGTCGCCGCTGGCCGCCTGGTGCTGGTGCTGGTGCTGCTGGCGCTGACTGGTGTCGTTGGCATCGGCATTGGCGTTGGCGGAAGACGAAGAGGACGAGGAGGCGGCGGCGACGCCCGTATCGGCACCGAGCTTTCGCAGCTCGCGCAGCTCGGCGCTAGCGCGTGGTGACCAGGGGTCGGCGATGGGGAAGCGCTCGCCGAGCGGCATGCACTCCTCGAGCGCCGGGATGAGGTTCTCGAGGTCGTTGTCGGACATATTGGAGTAGTCGGCCTTGGACCCGTAGTAGTGCGCACGCGAGTAGCCGTCAGCGGCCGGCGAGGCGAGCGCGTGCGGGCTGTAGGCCGGCAGGCCATGGCCGAAGAAGGAGGGCGCGTCCCCGAAATCAGCGCCGCCGTGCGCAGCGGGCGACATGAAGCTGGCGCCCGGGTGTGAGCCCATGTTGAGAGCGTCGAAGTAGGCCGGCGACGGCGGGATGAGCGAGCCGCCGACGCTGAGCAGACCGCCGCCCATGCCCGCGACGTTGGTGTTGATCTGCAGGGGCTTCCTGGACTTGGCCTTGGGGTTGGGCGATGCGTGCGGCTCGGCGTCGCTGGCGACGGAGGACGAGGACCCGCCGCTGCTGTTGCTGCTGCCGCAGCTCCCAGCCGAGGCCTCCGCGCCGTGCGCCGGCGCCACGACGGTCGGCGTCACGGGCGCCAGGTCGTACTGGTACGCGAGGGGGTCTGCCTCGCAGTGCTGCGGCTGCTGCTGGGGCGGGCCGAGCTGGCTGGCGTGGCCGCCGAAGCGGCGCTGCTGTTGCTGTGCCGAGGCTGCGGAGGCAGCGGCGGCGGCTGCGGCGGCGCGGCGCTTGCCGTCCTTGTCCGCAGCGCCGCGGGTCAGCATGGTCGGCGGCAGCGGGTACGGCTGCAGCTGCTGCTGCTGCTGCTGCTGATGTTGGTGGTGGTGAGGCGGCGGCGGCGGCGGCTGGCCTGCGCCGTATGACGACTGGTGCTGGTGGTACTGGTGCTGGTGTTGGCTCGAGGCGGGGCCGGTCTGCACGTTGAGAGGAGAAAAGTCAGTCAGCGGGTACGGCTCATCCATTGCGCTTGCAGCAGCAGCAGCTGCTGCTGCTGCTGCTGCTGCTGCTGCTGCTGCAGGCTCGAAATCGTCGTCACTCACCTTCTTCTTGGAGCCGCCATGGCCGGCAGCTGGCCGCGCCGAGGCGCCCTGCTCGATGCGGCGGCGAATGCTCGAGTTCCAGTGGTTCTTGATGGAGTTGTCCGTGCGGCCGGGCAGTAGCTTGGAGATCTCGGCCCAGCGATTGCCGAGCCGCTGGTGCGCGTCGATAATAATTTCGTCCTCCTCCTCGGTCCACGGCGTCTTCTTGATGGTCGGGTTGAGGTGGTTGTGCCAGCGCTCGCGGCACTGCTTGCCGATGCGTCCCGGCAGGTGGTTGGCGATCACTGACCATTTTTTCGCGCCGTGGATCTTGACCAGCTCCATGACCTTTTCATCCTCTTCCTTGCGCCACGGCCCCTTGACCATGCGGTCGTCCGCGCCCATGCTGGCTGGGCTGGCGGGCCGGGCGGACCTCGCCCTCCGGCTCCGAATTTTGTTGTTGCGCCGCGTTCTCGCCGGCGCGCGCGAAGCCGCCGCCGAGGCTCGTGCGAGCGAGCCTTGCTTCAAGCAAGCTTGCCTTCTTTCCTCTCCTCTCTTTCCTTTCCTTCTCTTCACACGCCCGCCGCGCGCACGCCCGCCGAGCCACGAGCCTCGCCCGCCTCGCCCGCCTCGCCTCGCCTCGCCTCGCCTCGCCTCGCGCAGCGGCCCGCGCTCGCGCTCCGCGCCTCAGCCAGCCGGGCAGCCGGGCGGTCGAGGTTTGCTCGCGCGCCTCGATTCGATTCGATTCGCAGTTTGCAGCGCCGCGGCGCAGCGCAGCCTGAGCCTGCGCAGCGATTCCGCACTTGCCTGCCTGGCTAGCTAGCTAGGCTCGCGCGCCGTGCGCCGGCCCCGCAGCGCCGCGCCCCCCCGCAGCGCTGGCGCAGAATCGCAGACAGACGGGCAAGCGCGAGCGCAAGCGCCAGCGCCACTTGCGCAAGCGCGGCATCCGCGCGCGCAAGCGGGACTCGCGCGCCTCAAACCTGGCCCGAAAGACCCGCCCGACGGACACGCGGCGAAAGACGCGGCCGCCTCCCGCCGCCCGCAGCGGGCCGGCCGAGCCCCGCAGCCGCGCCCGGCGCCGCCGCGCGCGTGGGCCCGCAGCCGCCCGCACCGCGTCGCGCAGCCCCGCACCGCAGACCGAGTCGCGGCCGCGCGCGCCGAAAGCCTCCTCCGCCCGGAGCCACCCATGCCCGCCTGCCCGCCTGCCTGCCTGCCCGGCGGCCGTGCCGCGCTGCGCTGCGCCGCGCCGCGCCGCGCCGCGCCGCGCTACTGCCCGCTGTGCTGTGCTGTGCTGTGCTGCGCGACCTGGCTGGCCGGCTGGGCGCCGCCAATGGCCTGCGCCGGGCGGCGAATTCGGGAGAGCGCCGCGCATCGCGGCCGCGTCTTTCGCTTCGTTTTGGCATCCGCGCCCCGTCCGCCACGTCACTCACGTCTCCGACTTGCACTGCACCCAACACATGGCAAGTCGGAGGCGCGCAGGTCGCGCCAACTCGCGCAGGGCAACATACACAGCTAAGTTCTTACTCGAAGTTCTTACCCGAACTCCGCGAGGACGAAAGCAAGACAGCAACAGAGCAAGAAATCTAAGTTAGCTATCGAGCTAGAGGCGGCGAATGAAAGGGAAGGAAGCCCGGCGACCTCCTCAAGAACTTGCAGCCAGCAGGCAGGAAAGTCGAACGAAAGATGGCGGACGACACGACAAGCGCCAATGCTGCGCCTCAGACCGAGGCTCGCCTCTCCATACGACAGACACGCACGCGCGCATGTAGTAGAGCACGCAGGCGAGGCGAGGCGAGCGCGCCAGCGGACGAGGCGCCTCGCCCCAGCTCGGGATCGCGGGCGCGGGCGGCTGCTCAGCGCCGCGACTCCCGCCCCGCCTCCTCGCGGCGCCGCTCCGTCGCGTCTCCGGCCGCCAGCGCCGCGTCTCGCACGCACGCACGCACGCACGCACGCACGCACGCACGCAGGCAGGCCACGCACGCGTGAGGCTCGCCCAAGCCCAGGCTCGCGGCGCCCGCCGAGGCGTCGCCGCCTGTCTAACTACTAGCAGCGAGCGAGCGAGCTAGCCCAGCGCGCGGGCGAGCGGCCCGAGCGAGCCAAGGCCGCGGGCGCTCCAGCCCCGCGCCGGCCGCGCCCAGGCGAGGCGCAGCCGGCCTGCGCGCAGCCTGCGCCGCGGCGCCGCGCCGCGCGGGGCTGGCTGGCCTGGACGGGCTGGGCTGGGCGGGCGGGCTGGGCTGGGCTGGCTGCGCTGGCGGCGGGCGGCTGGGCCAGACGCGCGATGGGAAAAATCCGGGCCTGCCGCAGCCAGCGGCGGCGGCAGCGGCAGCGGCAGCGAGGCTGGGCGCTGCGAGCGGTCGCTCGAGCCCGGAGCGCAAGCGGCGGCGGCGGCGCGGCGCGGAGCGCGGCGGAGCGCGGCGCGCGCAGGGCGAGGCGACGCGGCTCGCGGGGCCGCCTCCTCGCGCGGCGCGGCGCGGCGCGGCGCGGCGCGCGCGCTGGGTCGCGCGGACCAGACGGGGCCGGGCGGGCCGGCGCGTGGCGCGGCTGCGGGACGCGGCGAGGCGCGCTGCGGGGCTCGCTTTCGCCCTCGCGACGCGGCGGCGGCCCGCAGCCTCATCGGGAGGGGGCCTTTCTGCCGCGGCGAAAGACACGCCCGCAGCGCCCGCAGCGCCCGCAGCCGCGCTTCGAGTAGCCGGCCGCCGAGCCGGCCTGGCAGGCAGGCTGACAGACGGAGACAGTCGGGCTGACTCATCGCTCTGTCTACCTTCGAGTCCCTCTGCGAGCCTCCGCGAGGCCGGGCAGCCACTGCCTCGGCACGCGCGGACTCGGACCTCGGGCTCGATCAGCGCCGCGCCCGCGCAGCCTGGCGAGGCCGGCCAGCCAGGCCGGGCCGGGCCAGGCCAGGCCAGGCAGGCCGCCAGGGAGGGAGGGTCGAAGCGCGCGGCCGGCCGGCGCGCTGGAAAGCAAGCAAGCGTGGAGGCGCCGTGGCTGGGCGCGGAGATCTTTGGTTGTTTTTTTGAAATTTGAAAAAGCAAACTGGGACTGGGACGCGCGGCGGAGTGGACTGGAGCAAAGCAGCAGCAGATGAAGATCCTCGCCGCGCGCGGCAGGCGCGAGGAGCCGGGGAGGGAGAGCGTGGCGCGCGGGGCGGCCGCCGGCAGGGCCAGCGGCGGCCGAGGAAGCCGCGAAAGAGGGTCTCGTCGAAAGGCGGAGGACGGACTCGATGGAGGGAGAGCTGAGGACCAGGAGCGCGCGCCTGTGGCGCTGGAGCGGGGAGCCGAGGCATTGACCAACTGCGATCGCGCGGCGGGAAGGGGCCGCCGTGGTGAACAGCGGCGCAGGCGATACGAGCCCAACGCCGACGTGCGCGGCGCTGCGCAACGCTGCGCAGCGGGCCCCAGCGCCAACCGCCGCCTTCCATCGGGCTCGAGCGGCGAACTCTAGGGTTGAGTGCTGGGCAGCTAGCTAGCCTAGCTAGCTGCCTGGCAGTGAGCTCAGCGATCAGCCAGCACTCCAGCTGCCCCAGGCTGGCCACGGTGGCCGGCAGTGCCAGTGGGCTGTGTCGTAATTATTGTGGGCGGAGGAGCACTGGCACGGCACCGCGGTACGACGCGGCGCACGCTTGTTGAGGAAGCGACAGGTTCGAGCTGCGCCGCGAAGCTGCGCGGACGTTGTCTGGACATTTCGTCGCGCGGCCAGTGGGCCAGCCAGCCTGGCTGGCTGGCAGCCTGATGAAGACTTGGAGCCAGGCCAGCCCGGGTGATGGCAGCTTGTCCTTAGTGTCTCGCGGATGCGCACGAATCACTCGCGCTCCGCGAGTCCGTACTAACTTAAGTTACCAATGGCATGCCAGTGCCTCAGCCAGCTGGCGCGCCACAGCGGACTGCAGCAGTGCGCGCAACGCACTGTCACGGCGCCATCGTCCGCGTCACGTCTGGGTCGCGCCTCCGCCAATTGCGCCTCCGCATACGTTGCGCGGGCGGTTGCACCGCAGTGCTACGGCGTGCTTGCTCCCTGTTTGCGGGCCGGCAGCTGCCAGTGCCGGCCTCCGGGCCTTGCCTTAGCCTGCCTGGCTGCCCGCCCGCCTGCCTGCTAACCTGCCCAGTGAGAGAGAGCAAGCATCATGAGATGAGTGCGCACTGCAAGCCCGGCGGCGGCTCCCGGCTGGGACGAATTCGTCCCAGTCGTCCCAGTCAGCGATGGACGCGCAGCGCGAGACGCAGCGCGCAGAGCTGCGCGAGCGCGTGCAAGCGCTGGAGCGAAGCCTGCAGGCGCCGGACGATGACACGCTGGCGTGGCAGCGCGACTACCAGGCGCTGGTGCTGCAGCAGCGCGTGCGCGAGGAGGTGGAGAAGAAGGAGCGCTTCGATGAGCTGGAGCGCCGCGAGCGGGCGCGCATCAACAAGGAGCGCCGCACCACGCTCTCGCGAGAGCTCACCAAGATACGCACGCACTTTCGCAAGTCCAAGACCGTGCTCGCCAATGGAGCGCGTCCGCTCTACCGCGCCTTCATGCCCTTTGGCCACACGCTCGACTATCTGCGCGTACCGCAGTTAGACTTGCTCCTCACCATCGGCAGCCACGGCTTTCTCGGCGTCTGGAAGGAGGCTGCGCTTGCTGACGCCGAGGCGGCCCAACTTGAAAGCGACCAAGGACATGAAGCTGCTGCATCGCCCCCAAAAACTGCGCCGCCCACGCTGGTGGACTTCGCCGACCTGGCGCGAGAGGGCCTGGCCGGCGACGCCGACCACGTCTTCGTTGCTGCCTGCGCCATCATCGACCCCGAGACTGGTGGCGTGCCGGCCTCCATCAAGCACGTCCTCGCCGAGATGGAGGCCGAGTATATGCAACAGCAACAGCAAGAGCGACAGAAAGAGCACCTCCAAGAGCAGCAAGAGCGACAACACGATGGGACCCGCCAAGAGCGGCAACACCAGCAGAAAGGGGAGCAAGACCAGCTGGAAGACCAAGAGCAGACGACAAATCTGCCCGAAACAGCGAGCAGCACCGCCACCACTATGAGAAAAAGGGCCACCGCAAGCAGGAGATCGCCGTCGCCGCGCCGCGCCAAAAACAAGCGCAGCAGCACCGCCACCAGGCCAGCCAATGACGAGGAGGAGCAGGGTGGAGGGCTGGGCGCGGAGGCCAACGACGACCGGATAGCCGCCAGTGAGAGCAGCATCGCGCCCAAGCGCAGCAGCATCCGGCTGCCGCAGCGGCCAGAGCCGGAGCGCGTCCTGCTGTTCGCCATCTCGCGCACCGGCCGCGGGCTCGTGACCCTGTGCCGCATCGCCGCGGCGCCGCGCATGACGGCTGACCCAGAGACCATCACCGAAGAGGAGGTCGCCATCTTTCGCGAGCTCAGCAAGCTATGCGAGACCGACCCGGCCGCCGCGACGCGGCGCATGCACATCACCTTCGAGGACGAGGGCCTGCGCTGGGTGGACGCCACCGACGTGCTCGTGGAGCGGCCCATGACCAGGCACCCTTTTGCCGCCGTGCGCTTCGCGCACGCCTCCGGCACGCTCGTGGGCTGCGCGCAAAACACGATCCGCGGCTTCGACTTGAGCCTGCGCTGCCTGTGGACCTGCCACCTCGACGTCCTGCTGCGTCTCGTCCCGGAAGCCAAGCAGGACCGTCAGGGCAACGAGGCGCTCGTCGGCGGCCTGCTAGGCTCGCTCTCTGAGACGCGCGTCACCTCGCGCGACAGCGCAAGCTCGATCGACAGCGGATCCGGCGTGCACGCAGAGCACACCAAGGCTTCGCCGCCCTGCCTGCTGTCCCTCGACGCCGCCGGGACCGCCTTTGTCGTGGGCCTCGCCTCTGGCGCCGTGGCGCTCGTGGAGCTGCCGCGCGAGGGCCACGCAGCGCGCCACAGGCTCGTACCGGAGGCTTCCTTCTCCGCAACGCGCCAGACCTCCTTCGGCGGCGGCACCCAGCGCCTTTCGGCAGCCCGACCCTGGTTCGACGCCGCCACGGCGCGCGGTCGCCGCCTCCGCCGCCGGGACGACGCCGCCTCCGAGACGCAGAGCCGCGCCAGCTTTTTGGACACCGCCACAAGCCACGCCGGCGCCGCGAGCAACGCCCTTGGCCGCAACGCCAGCGCCGCGGTGCCGCCGCTCGAGGCCGCCGCCTCGCTGGCCGGTGTCTTCTCCTTGGCCGCGGGCACAGCCAACAACAACGACGAGCTGGACGAGGTCGACATGACCGGTCGCTGCGTCACCACGCCGCACGGCGCCAAAGTTATGCTCCTGCACCGCACGGACCACGCCATCACCAGCCTCGGTCTGCTCGACGCCCGCTCGCTTGCCGTCGGCACCCATGCCGGCGCCGTGGAGCTTGTCTCGGCCGACCCCACGGAGGACGTTGCCACCTTCGCTGGCGTCGGCGCCTCGCCCGTGAGCGCGCTCACCGCCGTACCAAGCCGCGGTCTGCTCGTTTCCTGCGACCAGGAAGGCCTCGTGCGCGTCTACGCGGCAGGCCAGCTACGAGGCCGCACGCGCACTGCCGCCCTCCTCAAGCCAGCCGCCCTCCTCGCGCCGCCGCCAGACCGCAACTTGCGGGATCACCCGACCTTTGTGCTTCTTGCGCAAGACTGCTTCACAGCGTGGCGGGCCGAGTCATGAAAGGACTGCACTCCCTGCGTCTGGTCGCCAGGAGCACTAAGCCAGGCCCTACCGACAACAACAACAACAACAACAACAACAACAACAACAACACGAACGAGGACACCACCACCACCACCACCACCACCATTACCACCACCACATTCAAAACCGGGCAAACGAAGAAAGAGCTTGCTGACCACTAACTACCTGTTTCAGACGTATCGTGCAATAACGTGCATCGAGCTCTCACCTGTTTGCGGCAGGCGCGCGCATCCAGCGAATAATCACCTCGTACACGTAAAAGGTCACGGCGCTCACGGGAAAGGCGCGCACAAGTAGCGGACCGGCGCCCTTGTACAGGCCGCGCACGCCGTCCTCTTGTAGCGTGACGCGAAGACAGTGCGCCGCGCCCAGGTACCTTCGCTCTGCAGGCGGCCGCAGGCAGTCCGTCTGGATGCGCGTCTTGATGACATCGATTGGGATGACCGGGAACCAGCACAGCACGCCGGCCGTGCCACCCGCCAGGAGCTCGGCCGGCGTGCGTCCCATGCGTTGCTGCGCCAACTCCTTGGTCTGCGTGTACACCACAAAGTAGACTCCCGAGGCCGGCGAGTCGCGAATCACCGTGATGCCGAAGCCGCGGTACATCGCCGGCACCCCGCCGGCGCGCCAGCGCTGGCCCGCCACGCGCCGCATGCCGCCCAAACTCGAGTGCTCGCGGTCCACCTGCAGGTTGCACTTGATGAGCTCCAGCGGCGTCGTCGCCAACGTGCTCAGCGCGCCGCCCGCCGTGCCGGCCACGAAGACGTTCGTCAGCGTCGCGTCCGCGCTCCCGGTCGCCAGCGAGTGTCCGCTCAGCGCCTGCAGCGTGTAGTTGTACCCTGCAAAGCTCAGCGCCGTGTACGCCACTTGGCCCAGCACCGGCGGCAGCAGCCCCTTGAACAGCCCGCTCACGCCCTCGCCGCGCAGCGTGCTCGCCACGACCTTGCCCACGCTCTGGTGCCCCTGCGCGCTCTGCAGCCGCACCTTGAGCGTGTCCAGCGGATGGCCCACCACGATGCCCACGCCGCCGGCGACGGACCCGGCCAACAGGTCCTGCGCCAGCTCCATCTTGGCGCTCGCGCCGCCACGCGCCGCCACGCCACGCGCCGCCACGTCACGCGCCGCCGCTCAGGTTCGCGCTTGCTGTCGAGCTCTGCGGTGACCCAAACCTGCGACGTGCACTGCACAGCGCAGCGCAGCGCAGCGCAGCAGGCCGTTGCCGCGTCGTCACCGTCTGCGATCACGACAGCGAGTGTGCAGTGGCAACGAGCCTCGAGCCCGAGCACGAGCCCTCACTGAGCGATTGGGCAGGATGCTCTTGAGGAGCGACACGTTGCTGTAGCCTGCCCGCGTCTGGTGCTTCACTCTTTCATTTTGCCACATCGCGTTGCGCGCTTTTGGTTGACTTGAAGGCGCTTTCTGCTGACGTGGGTCTGTGGCCGTGGTCAGAGCAGGCAGGCATCATGTACAAGTACAAGCAAACCGGGTCTGAGCAGCGAAGCTTTGCTTCGGCGCACGCCAAGAGGTGGAGACTCGGAAGAAAAAAGTAGAGGTGCGGTTACGCGTTACGTTGCGATGCGATGCAATGTGAGTCAACGCCGACGGGCTGAGCAGAGCCACGCCGGTGCCGTGTAGTGCGGTGCCATGTTTTGCATTTTGCATTGCATCACATGGCTTTTGCATTGCATGGGGTGTGGTTCCTTTTTACCAGGTGTTCGGTGCGCCGTTCGAGGGCGGCGGGGCGGACCAGGCGCCGTCGTTGCCCCAAGTGTCTGGTGCCGGGGCCTGCCAGGCGCTGTTGGAGGGCGGAGCCGGAGTCGCGTTGGCCGCGGGGGGCTGCGAAGCCGGGGCGCCAGGCGCAGGCGGCTTGGCGGCAATGGCGGCCGCCGAGGGCCCGTTGCCGGTGCCGGGTGCCGGGAGCGTGGCCGGCACGGCGGGCCCGTCGGTGCCGTTCTCCTCGTCAGCGGCGGCAGCGGCCTCCTCGGCCGCGCGGCGCGCCTCCTCCTCGCGGACCTTGGCCTTGGCAGCGGCCTCCTCATGGCGCCGCAGCGTCTCCTCGATCTCGGCCTTGGCGGCCTCAACACCGGCGGGCGGGCCGACCACGTAGCAGTAGGTCGAGCGTTTGATGCTGATGGTGACGCCGTGCTTCTCCTGAAGGCTGGCGATGTTGGAGCCGCCCGAGCCGATGATGCGGCCAGTGGCGCCGCCAAGCTCCGTCTCGAACATGGTCTGGCCCTCGGGGACCTTGGGCGGGCCGACCTCGGCCTGGATCACGTCCTCGACCATCTTGCGGGCCGCATTGACCTGATCCGAAGTGCCGCGGATGGTGACGGCCGAGTCGTTGAGGTCGACGCGCGCGCGCGACTGCTGGCGGATCTCGGTGATGGTGGAGCCGCCGGCGCCGAGGATGGCCTTGAAGATGCCCGAGTTGGCAATGGGGATGGTGGCCTCGTTGCTGTTGTCAGCAATGAGCTTGTTGACAGCCGCGACACCAGCCTCGACCTGGGCAGCGCTGCCGGACACCGTGACCGTGCCCTGGACATTGTCCTCGAGGTCGATCTTGATGCGCGCGCCCGTCTCCTTCTCGAGACGCTGCACGTTGGAACCCTGCGGGCCGATCACGAGGCGCGCGTCCGCGTTGGGCATCTGCAGCTTCTTGAGGGCCTCGGGCGGCGGACCGCGGTGCAGCACAAAGAGGTGCACGAGCTCCGCGGCGCGCATCACCTGCTCGTGCGAGCCCGTGATGCTGACCATGCCCACGTCCGAGTCGATGTCGAGCGTGGCACCCGACTCGCTCTGGATCGCCTTGATGTTGGACCCGCCCTTGCCGATGATGCAGGGGACGTCGCGCAGAGCCAGGTCGATGTGCTTCTCGGCCGTGGCCTCCAGAATCGACGTGACCATCTCGCGCGCCTTTTGCACGTTGGGCGCCTCGCCGCTCAGCTCGAGGATGTTGGAGTCGCGCTCCAGGTCCAGGCGAGCGCCACTGGCATCCTGGATCTCGCGGATCTTGGCGAAGACCAGCGCGCGCTTGGCGCCCAGGTCCAGCAGGTCCTTCTTCTGGTTGGCCAGAAGGTTCATGACGAAGTCCTGCGCGGCGCGGACCTGGTCGGCCGACCCGGAGATCTTGCACACCTTGGTCGCCTTGTCCAGGTCCACCCTGGCCCCGGTCGACGTTTGCAGGTTCTGGATCGTCTGCCCGCCAGGGCCGATCAGCTTCGGGGCGTACTCACCAATATCGATCTCCACCGTCGCCTGGCCGTCGTCGGTGGCCACCACCTCCTCGGCCGCGGGCAGCACCTTCTTCTTGTGCTGCTTGACCGGCACAACGTGCCACACCTCGCCCTCCTGCGCGGCGGCCTCGGCGGCCTCCGTCACCGCCGCGGCGTCGCTCGTCGACTCCGCCTGCGCCTGCGCCGGCGCCGGCTCCTCCTTGGCGGGCTCAGCCGCCTTGGGGGCCGTCGGCTTCTCCGCCGCGGAGTTGCCGTTCTGGGCGCTAGCCTGCTCGCCGGCGCCGCTCTTGGCCTTGCTCTTCTTCTTGCGCTTCTTCTTGGACTTGGAGGCCTCCTCGTCGGCGGCCGGCGCAGGCGTGGGCGCAGGAGCCGGCTCGGGCGCCTTGGCCTTGGGCTTCTCCGCGGCCTTGGGCTTTTCCACAGCCTTGGGCTTCTCCACGGCCTTGGGCTTCTCCACGGCCTTGGGCTTCTCCGGCTCGGGCGGGGGCGCCGCCGGCGCCACCGGCGCCGCGGCGGCCGCCCCGTTGGCCTGCGCGCCCCCGCTGCTGCCGCCCTTGCCCTTGGACTTCTTCTTCTTCTTCTTGCTAGTCTTGGTCTGCGAGGCGGCGGCCACGTCCGCCTCGTCCTTGAGCGGCGCCGGCTTCTCCGCCGTCCCCGCGGTCTTGCCGGCCAGCAGCTTGGACCCGACGTAGAGCGCCACGCCGCTCACGCCCACGGCGATGGCCGTGGCCACCGCCGTCTGCTCGTGCATCATGCCCTCCATGCTCCCGCGCTCGCGCTCGCGCCGCCGGGGCTCCTGCAGCCGTCGCCGCCGCTGTTCTTGTTGTCGCTCTGCCGCGCCGCCGCGCCGGCGCTCTGCGCCAGCCTGGCCCGCGCCGCCGCCGCCGCCGCCCGCGCGCCGCGCCGGCAGCGCCGCGCCGGGCGCGCGCGCCGCGCCGCGCGCCGCCGCTCTGCCGCCGCCGCGCCGCCGCCGCCGCCGCCGCCGCCGCGCGCGCGCTCGGGCCCTGCCTGCGGCCTCGGAGGAGGACTAGCTCGCGGCCGCGCCGCCGTGGATCCTGCTTGGGCCGCTTCTTGGGCCGCTTCTTAGGCCGCCGCTTGGGCCGCTTCGCCGCCAACGGCCCGTAACGGCGCGTAACGGACGCGCGCGCGCGCCGAGAGGGGGGTTGCGGGACTGCGGCGCGCGAGGGCGCCGGAGGGCCGACCCGTGCAGGGGCCGGCCGGCGCCGGAGATGGAGATGCGGGGCCTCGTGAGGGAGAACTTGCTCGAAGACGGCTTGGGGAGGATGGAGATTGCCGAGGCGAGAAGCGAGCGAGCCGCGGGAGGGGAGGGATTGAAGGGGAGGAGCCCGCGGCGGGGAGCGGGAAGTCGCGGCCGGGACGGATCGATGGCGAGCGGCGGGAGCCGGAGGCGATGCCCAAGGCCGGGCTGAAGGCAAACGTGAACAGGTTGCGGCGGGTTTCTCTGGAGAACTCGGGCCGTGCGAAGACGAAGATAGATCTGGAGGCATGTCTCTCAAGGTCCGTCAGAGGTTATGCACGGACCATGTGCGGCGGCGGAGTTCCAGGGCGGCGTCCACGAGGGCGGACTCCTCGAGGACGGCTCACGCACCTTCCCATTCCTTCGTAGGCGTCGTCAAGGTCCTCCTCTTCCTCCACCTCGCCCTCGCCCTCGCCCTCAGCTCGCCCTCGTGCCCTCCCCGTCCTCCTCGTCCTCCTCGTCCCGCCTGTCCTCCGAGTCGTCGCCCGGTCGTTAGATGGTTAGTTAGGTCAGCGCCCCGACCCGAGTACCTGGCCTCCCGCGGCTTCGTCCAGCACTGGCAGGCAAACAAACAAACACCTAGAGCAGCGCGCGGGCCGGCGGCGCGGCAGCGGCGCGGCTCCGCGCGCGCTGTAGCCCCCCCCCCCCGTCCCCGGCGCGCGGCCGGACCGCGCCACAGGCATGGCCGAGCCTGAGGGCGCCGGCGCGGCGCCCGAGGAGCAGCAGCAGCAGGACGCCGCCGGCGACGGCAACGGCGACGTGGCCATGAAGGAGGCGCCGGCCGACGACGAAGAGCAGGACTCCGCCCGCCGCGAGCTCGTACAAGAGAAAGGCAGCGCGGACACGAAGCAGGCGCACGCCGGGGAGTTGTACGAGGCCCTGCGCAGGTTCGGGTCGGCAAGCTTCGGCACGGCCGAGGCAGCGGAGCTGCTCGCGGAGGACGGGTCGGGCCCGCTGGGCGGCGGCCTGGTAGGCCTACAAAGCGGACCGCGAGGAACGGCGGCGGAGCGTGTGACGCTGCGCGAGGCGCGGGAGTATCGCAAGGAGCTCGCCGGACGCGGCGTCCTGCGCTGGGTGGGCAAAGGCAGCGTGGCGGTGGTGCTGCGCGACGTGCTGCTTGTATACAGTTTGCGCGGCCCGCCGACCGAGCATGGCGGCAGGGGCGGCTTCGTTCGCCGGCCGTGCGCGTACCACGATGTAGAGGAGGTGCAGCAGTTCCGGAAGTTACGGCCGCCGCTCAACGGGACGCTCTTCGGCGACCTCGCGACCGAGTTCCAGTTCCTGCCCGGCTACGACGACTGGAAGCCGCGCCGCGTCAACGGCGCCAGGCTGTTCGCGGGCCATGGCACGGGCGCGCTCCCGAACGACATCCTAGACTTCGCCAGCAGCGGCGACGGCGCATGCATGTGCATCGTGCTCCGCACCGGCGAGGTGGCCTTCTTTCGCACGCCGCCCTATGGATCGGAGACCAAGATGCGGCTGCTGAGAAGCGAGATGCGCCTGGCGCCGTCCAAGCGGCAGACCGCGCGCAAGGAGCCCGGCACGTCGCTCGCCACGCTCTTCGTGGCCAGCCTGGCCTGGCACCCGTTTGAGCCGCTCCTCGCTTGCGGCGCGCGCATCAACTCGGCGCACACAAGCCTATGGCGCCTACACATGGCGGCCGTGGCGACCAGCAACGAGCAGACGGAGCAGGCTACGGAAGCTCTCGAGGTGCGCGGCGAATGCCTCGTGCACTTTCGCACGCTGGTTGACAAAGACGTCAAGCAGTGGGTCACGGCGCTGGCGTGGTGCATTCCAGAAAAGCCCGCGCCCAACACCGCGCGCTCCGACCTGCTGGCCATCGGCTACAGCGACGGCCGCATCGTGCTCTGGGCCTTTCACCTCAACGACAAGGGCGCCGTCTTGAGTCACGAGTTGCGCTGCACGCTGCACCCGCCCAGGGGCCGCCTCGCCGTCTCGCGCCTGGAGTTCCGCGCGCCAGGCGTCTTGCTCGCCTGCCTTGGGACCGTCCTCGTGTGCTGGAAGGAAGTCGTCGCCGCGCGCGCGGACGAGGCGCCCCTGAGGATGGTCATGGCCACCATGCCGCACGTCGTGACAGGCATTGACATGTCGCCGTCGCAGGAGGTCGTCGTCGCGGTCGACCAGGTCGGCAACCTCGCGGCCTGGCGCATCAACGAGGCATGGGACGCCCTGACGCGCTGCGACGCCGAGGTCTTTCACAGCTCTGATTGCCGCGTCGGCGAAGACGGCCGCAATCGCGTGGCCAGCGGCCTGCTCATGCTGCCCTGCGGCGGCGCCCTGCTCACGCTTCACACGCAGCCAAACCCGGCCAACATGGCCGGCACAACGCGCGCCTCCGGCTCTCACATTATCTCGGTCCATGAGCTGGACGTGCTCCTCGACGCCATGATTTCGCGCTGCGTCAAAGCGGGCCGCCCCTTTTACGTGAACGACATCGCGTGGCGCGTGGCGCGCTCCGCCAGTCTACGCCAGCAGCTGAAAGAGAGCTGGCGGGCCCTGCTCGACGGCGCTGCGAGCGACCTTGCGTCAGACACCGGGGTGGTGCTGGCCGCCGTCGCGCAGCTCGTTGGGCTCGACACGCTCGAGGGCGCCGTCTCACTCGACGCACTCTTCGAGCAACGCGCGCGACTCATGCTGCGCTGGATCGCCGAGGTCGCGCGTGCAAGAGACCGCCTCGCCGACCACGACAAGCCGCACCTCCTTGCGCTCCTCGACCTCGCCCGCGCCATGCACGCGAGTAGTCCGCACCTGCTCGCGGCCGACCAGGTTGACCTCGTCAATACAGCCTACGGCGACCTCGGCGCGTCCGAGCGTTGTGGCGCTGGTGGCCATGCCCCCGAGCGCGCGCCCAACCTACCGCCCGTTGTCTTTTCCATGGAAACCACTGGGCTCGCCTGTGACCTCGGCGCGCGCGACATGTACACGCTCGAGGAGCTAGACCACTACGAGATCGCAGTGTGCTCCATTTGCAACGCCGGGTCCCAGGCCCTGGCGCGCAAGTCGAAAGAGATCGAGGAGGCCCAGACTCACGTGCTCCGGAGCGTCCTTCCAGAAGGCCCAAGCCCTTGTATGTTTTGCGGCGTTGCTCTCGACGTGAACTCCCACCTGCTCTTCGGGCTAAGTTAGTCTAGGTAGCCCGCGTGCAAGAGAGTGGGAGATAGATCGCGCGCGATCGGGAAAGCAAAGGAGGCCGTGCTCTTTGTTTTCTTTGCCCTGAATGATATCTGTCTTACGTGTGAACCATGACCTGTGAATATTTCATGGCGTGCCCCGCCGCGCGCATGCGCAATTGAAATGCAACGCGATTGAATTGCGCGAAGGAGGAGTTGATCTTCTGAGAGCTTGTCTCAAGCTGTATGTTCTTGTTGCAGAGACAAGAAGAGAGTGCGCGTGCGCACGCGAAGGAAAAGTGCACGGAAAAAGTTACCATGGCTGGTACCCTCCTCTCTTGCTGCCGGTGCTTTCTTTGACTCCTGGCCGCCATTCACGGAGACCAACGACCCTCTTGGTGGACTCGCATTTGCAACATATCATTCGTAAAGTTACACACAGACATGCCGTCGCTGCGGCTGGCTAGATAGCTCTCTCTCTCTCTCTCTCTCCGTCTCTCTCGCTCGCTCGCTCCCACGGGCTAGCTTGCGAAAGCTTTTGCGTTGATCACGACTTGTTGAGCGTATCCGCCTCGTCGTCACTGAGACCGAGGTCATCCGCCTCGGACTGCGGCGAACCGCGCGGGACGAGCAGGGGAATGAGGAGGAGCGGCAAGAGGCGCGTGAGGCTGCGCACAAAGACAAAGGCGTCAAGGTTGGCAAACTCCGGCGCGGCGACGCCGCCAAAAACCCACATGAGGCCGAAGCCATGGTATTTGCCAAGTGTGGCGCCAAAGTTGGAAAGACCCATGTTGAGCGCGAAGAGCGTCGCCTCGACGCCCGGAGGGCAGGTGGCCGCAGCCAGGACGAAGAGGGGCATGGTGTTGAGGCGCAAAATGAGGTCGTTGAGGATCTCGTCGCCCAGCGCAAAGGCCTTGTCGGGAATGCCCAGGGCGAGATTCCAGCGGCGCACAAAGACGAAGTCGAGCATGCTGGCGAAGGCCAGCGCAATCTGCGTGGCGCGCCAGATGCGCCGGTACGGCCAGGCGCTCAGATACTTGTTGTAGAGCGAGGTGCCCAGCACAAAGATGACGTAGCCAACGACGCTGACGACCGAGTAGAACTCCTCGGTGAAGCAGGGCCGCGGGCAAAAGTCACCAGGGCAAGCGCCGCTGTTCTCGTCGCAGTAGCTGTCGTCGTGCTTTCCCCAAAGAAAAAGCAGCGAGGACGTCGGCTGCAGCGCCGCGGCCAGGAACAGGTAAGCGGAGGCCTTGGCCAGGCGCACGTTCACGCTGCACTCGAGCCAGAGCACGCAGGTCGACACGCATACAGTGGTGGCGACTGCGGCAAAGAATACCACCACGTAGTCCGCCGTCTGCTTGGCCACGGCGCCCATGGCGATGGACACGAAGGTGACAATGAAGCTGAGCGCGTAGATCGGGCCCGATACCGGGTTCACCAAGGACCGCTGCAGGTGGCCCAGGCAGCCGCGGCGCGCCGTGACGGGACTGTCCCAGGCGTCGCTCGTCGTGCGCGCGGCGGCGTTGGCCGCCCCCGCCTCCGTGAGCGCCTCGGCAGCCTCCGCGTCCGCGTCGGCATCCGCGTCCGCGATGTCCATGCTGGCGTGGGCGCCGCCGACGGCGGCGTAGCCGCCAAAGGTCGGCGAGGCGCCTGGCCCGTTGACGAGACGCGCGGATCGCGGCGCCTCGGTGAGCCAATTCCGCAGCGCCGGCAGGAGCATGGCGATGCTGGTGAGCGCCGTGACACCGAAGAGCGCGCGCGAGCCAAGCGCCACGAGCAAAATGCCCATGCTGGAGGACGCGATGATCTTACCCAGACCAAAGCTTGCCCAACACAGCGTCTGCAAATCTGACGCCAGGTGACCGTGCGTGCGGCAGCGCTCCGCCACTGCGGCGTCGATCATGACGTCGGGCGAGGCCACGCTCAGGTTGCCCAGCAGCAGGAGAAAGGCCGTGGCGCTCACCGAGACCGGCAGCAGCCAGAGCGCTGACCAGCTAGCGGCGCCCAGCGCGCCGGCGCCGATCACGTACGGGTTGCGATGGAAGCCCGCGATCGGGCACGAGTCGCTGAGGATGCCGTAGATGGACTTGATCTGCCACGGCACGTTGGCGAAGCCGTCGATGGACTCAATGCGGCTCGCGTTCAGCCCGAACCCCTTGGGCGGCTCGTCCGACAGCAGATACTGCGATCCGAACTCGTAGTACGCCTCGCCCATGCCCTGGTTCAGGCCGTACACGATGGTCACCATGGCCACGAACCGCCAGCCGAAGGCCCCATTCAGCCGCGCGTAGAAGGCGGCCACGCTCGCCGGCGTCTCGCGCAGCTCGCGCGCCGCTTCGGCCCAGCCCCAGCCGTCGCGCCCGCGCGCGCCGCCGGCGCCCACGTCCACCTCGAGCGGCTCCACGCGCGCCTCCAACGGCGGCTCCACCTCGTGGTCGACCTCGTGCCCGTGCCCGTGCTCGTGGCGCCGCGCGTGAAGCTCGTCGTGGCGCCGCGGGGCGGCCTCGCCGCGCCCGCCTCGCGCCGCGGCGCCGCCCTCCGGGCCCAGCATGGGCGCGGAGAGGTCTGCGGCCGCCAAGATGATGCCGGAGGCCGCGACCGCCACCCCGTCGCCGTCGCGCTGCTCGCCGCCAGACCCGCGCCGCGCCGCGCCGCGCTGCGCCGCGCTGCGCGGAGGGCGGCCTGCTGGAGGTCTGGCTGCCGAAGCGCTCCCGAGTCGCACGCTGCGTCGCGAGGTACGAGCAAGAGCGTCGTCAACTTGGAGGTCGTGGGCGTCGACGAGGACGAGTGCTTCCAGGACGAGGCGGAGCCCAGGGATGCGAGCGAGCTGCGCAAATTGGGCACCGAGGAGGCCGTGCGCTGGGCGTGGTCGGGCCAGAGGACTCGCAGGAGGATCGGCGCACGCGGCTTGGTGGGTGACGCACGAGATTGACCGTCCCGGGGCTCGGACACAGGGACGGTGGTCGCGCTCCCGGCCGTGCGCTCCTCCGGCGGCCTGGGCAGGGTTTATGGGCCCTCTTCGGCCGGCGTATGCTGGTCCTGCACAGGGTCCTGGCGCAGTGCAGAGCGTGGTGAAGAGGTTTTCATGGGGCGGCCGCGGGGAGGCCGTCATCGAAGGCCGGCCCGAAGAGGCGGCGTAGCTCGGCGGCGGTCTGGTGGGCGCGGAGAGCGCGCTCGATGGCCGTGATGCGGACGTCGTACCAGCGGCGCTCGCGGGCGAAGACGGCGGCGTGGACGTGGCAAAAGCGGCGCAGAGCGCTGTAACGCTGCAGCGTCCTCGAGGCAGTCTTGATGCCGATCGCGTCCTGGAGCTTGCGCAGACAGACAGGACAGACCTGGAGCGGGACAAAGCCCATCTCCTCGAGGTGCGCGAAGCCGTTCATGAGGCAGCTGTGGTAGACGCAGGCGTCCATGTCGCAAAAGAGCATGAGGTGGTGACCGAGCCACTGGCAGGCGCGACGCATGAGGTGCATCTTGCGCGTCTCGCGGGAGTCCTGAATGTGCGTGTCTGCAGGATTGCGGCGGTACCACGGGTCGAGACGCGAGAGGCTGAGCAGGCAGACGTGTTTGCGGCACGCGTGCTCGCGCAGCTCGGGTTGCGTCATGTAGGGGCTGCCTCGCGTGTAGCCCGTGCCGCCCGTGACCTCGTGCAGCGTGACGCCCACGAGCATGAAGGCATTGGTGGGCAAGAGCTGCCGCAGGTAGCGCTCCGCCTCGGGCAGCTGGATGGGCACGCTCGTGTCGCGACAGGCCGCGTCCGAGTCAAACCCCGTCAGCTCGACCTGCAGCCGCATGCCGCGGTCCTGGTGCAGGCCGCGCAGCCGCATGGGCGGCAGCACGTCGACGCGCAGGCCGTAAAAGTAGGCGCGCAAAAAGTCCGCGATCGCGCGCAGCTCCAGGCCGCCCTGGAACTCCTCCAGGTCGCCAAGCGCCACGAGGCAGATATGGCTCCGGTTGCTGCCAAAGGGCACGCGCGGTCCGAGGTCCCTCCACGCCTCGTACGGCTGGCGCTCCGTGCGGCCCGGGCGCACCCCGATCCAGTCGTCCTTCCAAACGCCCTGCTTGGGCGCGAACAGCCCGCTGCGGTCCTTGTCGGAGCGAAAGGCCACCTGCAGCGGCGCCGGCAAGGCGTCCAGGTCCGCCCCGCTCGCCTCGGTACGCTCCACGCGGTCCGGCAGGTTGGGCGGTGGCAGCATGCGCAGGTCCGGCGCCTCGAGCGTCTGGCTCGCGGTCTTCTCCTCCTCAAAAATGTCCTCGCGATTCTTGCGCCGCCGCCCGGACCGCTCTTGCCTGTGCAACCACTTCATGAGGTTGAATTGAAAGGCCGCCACGAAGCCGAACGGATTGATGAGCTTGTACACCTCGCGGTGGCCGGTGCGTAGTGTCACAGTCACGTCGTGCTTGCGCTGCTCCGCGCCGCGCGTCACGCGCTTCACCTGGCCGAACGCCACGGTCGACGCCGCGACCCCGGTCGCCGGGTCCACGATCTCCACGCGATCCGCGAACACGACGAACTGCCGGTCCTTCATCTCGCGGTTGCCGTCCTGCCACAGAAATCCTGGTCGGTACCCGCCGAAGGAGACGCCCTTGGCCCAGCGCGCCTCCTCGTCGTCCGCGAACCCTCGCCACGCTCGGAGCACCACCTTGAGCCGGACCTGCTCGTACCACCCGCCCGGCACGCAGAGCTTATCCACGAAGTCCAGCTGCCGACCCCGCCGCGCCAGCCACGCCCTCGCGCGCCGCTGGATGCGCCTCGCGCACGCATCCTTGCGCCGTCGCGCGCGCCGCACAAGCTCGCTCGCCGCGCTCTCCATCCTCACGGCGCACGCGACGCACTTGCGGCACAAGCCAGCCACGTGGGCGAGTTGGGCCCGCGAGAACACGCGTCGGCCGAAGGCCGAGAGGTCGTGCTTGGTCGCAAGGCCCGCGCGACTTGGAGACCGGAGACGGGCCCGCGCCGTGGTTCGCTTTCTTCGCGCGTGCGCACTGGGTGTGCACCAAGCCTATTTTTCTGTGGCAGCCTCACTGGCAGGCTGCGCCAGGTTTCATTGCTTGAGAAGCAGGCGCATTGCCGGGCAAGAGCGCTGCACCCGATGAGTGCATGTGGACGCGCTGGGCCGCGCGTCCCAGGCGGTGAACCGACTTGCGCAAGTCTCTGAGCCCGTGGTTAGGCGTGCCTGCTTGGACCGTCGCAGTCGTGTACAGAATCTAGCACCCAGGCGCGCCGGAAAGCACGCACTGCACGGCAAACCTAGTCAGGGCGTGGGCTCGATGCGGCGCGCCGGTGGCACAGCAAATGCCGCGGGCGATGAGGCGCCGAGGACGCGTAGACGTGCGCGGAAGGGGGCTTCCTCGCCCCGCTGGGCACGTGCACGACGTGCCTGTGGGGCCGCCGCGTGCCCGGGCAGCTGGCAGAGCTGCAAGTCGCGGTCGGCCGCGTGCGGCACGGCCGCGGGTGGCGCGGCGCGAAGGACGCTGACGACGCTGACGACGCTGACGACGCTGACGACGCTGACGACGCGAGGATGCTGGGCCAGCTACGGGGCGCCGAGGAGCAGCCACAGTCGTGCGCAGCCACGGGCCGCGGCGCGCTGCTGGCACTGGCCGTCACGGCCGGGGGCTGCGTCGTGGCGCTCAACTCGTTCTTCGTGCGCGAGCTGGCGGCCGGCAAGTGGGCGAGCATGAACCAGGCAGACCCAGCGTGGGAGGATGACGTGTGGTTCTCGGCGTACCATTCGGCGAGCTCGTACGGGACGCTGCTCTTTGTGGGTGTCTTCGCGCCGCTGGCGTGCGTGTCGAGCGCGGTGCCGCGGCTCATGCCGGAGAGCTCGGTGCTGGTCGTCCGTCTTGGCACAGCATTCTTCGTGTGCGCTGTCTTCTTGGCCGCGGGGCTTTCGCTGTTTCTTCTCTCACGGGAGTCCGAGGACGCGAGCAGCGTGAGCCGCGCCTGCGGCTACCTCTCGCTGGTGGGCGCGCCTGTTGTGATTTGCTGGCTCCCCATCGCCTGCCTGTCGTGTCCGTTCGGGACGAGCGAGGGGACGAGCGATGAGGACAAGCTGGTCGGCCCTGTCACAGGCACGATCTGACCGAGTTGCCCTGGGCTGGGCTGGGTCGCACGGCACGAAGATGGTCTTTTGCTGTTGTTGTTGTTGTTGTTGTTTTGGATGCGTTTGCATCATCAGATTCACAATTTCGTTATGTTTGGTTGATCAGAGGACGAGAAGAGGGGAGAAGCTTACAGGTAGCCTTGGTTAGAGACAGAGGAGAAGGCGTCCGACTCGGAAACGCCGTCGGAGATGGCGGACTCGGAGTCCAAGGAGAGCGACTCCGGCACGGAGCCCGAGGCCGCGCCCGCGATGCGCAGGCGGAGGAGGTCGGAGTTCTGCTTCTCAAGTTGCTGGCGCAAAAAGAGCACCTCGCGCTCCAGACGCGAGCGCGAGTCCTTCTTGGGGTCGAGCAGCTTGACGCGGATCTCCGCCTCGCAAACCTGGATGGCGTCCATGTCGTTCTTCTCCCACGCCTCGGCAGCGCGGCGCAGCAGGAAGAGTTCCTCATCCTCGGAGAGCGCGGAGTCGTCGCTAAGCAAGGATTCCTCGTTGAGCGACTCGAGCAGCTCGAGCGCCTCGAGGTCCGCGCGGTCCTCGCGGGCGGCGTGTTTGGCGGCGAGCAGGGTGGGCGAGGTGGGCAGGCGCGACTTGCGCGCGCCGGCGGCGCTCGCGCCGGCCTTGCCGGACTCCGGCACGGGCGACCTGTCGACGCGGTCGAAGAGCAGGTCGGTGTGGCCCACGCTGCAGTGAATGGGGGAGACGTCCCCGCCCTTTGTCTCCACGTCGTAGTCGTCCTCGTAGCTGGGCGATTCCTCCTCACTCTCGCTCATCTCGCTGGACCGCAGCGTGTCGCTGCTCTCGGTCCTGCGCAGCGCCGGCACGATGGCGGCCACCAGCCGTTCCGTGAAGGACTCGCGCCGCACCAGCTGCGACGCCGCGGCCGCCGCGTCCAGCTCCTGCTGGCGCTTGCCGGCGGTCGGCGGCGGCAGCACGCTGGACGCCTCCTGGCCCATCGTCGCCTCCTCGCTCGGCCTTTGCGAGCTTGCGAGCCTGCGAGCCTACGAGCCTGCGAGCCTGCGAGCTGCGACCAGGCGCGCGCGCGAGTCGGTCCGGGACCTTGGCACTTGCGCGCGCCTCGCCCTGCGCGCGGCGGCCTGGTCGCCGGCGTCCAGCTCGCGCTCCAGGCCCGCCGGCCTCGTGCTCGGCGCCGACTGCGCCGACCTCGCCTCGGCCGCCTCGGCCGCCGCGAGCGCGCCGCGCGGCGGCGGGCGGGCGGGCGGGCGGGCGCGGGCCGCCGGCGGCTGTCCGTCTGCGCCCTCGCCGCGCGGCAGGCTGCGCCGAGGGCTCGAGCGGGCGCGGGTTGGCCCTCTGATGCGCAGCCGCCGCCGCCGCCGCCGCCGCCGCCGCCGCCGCCGAGCGCGAGGAGGCGCTCTGCGCCGCGCCGGCCCGCGCGCCGAGGCTCGCGCAGGCGCCGCGACGCCGCTCCGGCTCGGGCCCGCGCGCGCGCCGCTGGGCAGGAGAGGTGGCACGAAACTGCTGATTGATCGACGCCCGGGTGCCGCAGCGGTCGGAGAGCCGGGGTGCGCGCGCGGACCCAGTGTGCGAGGGGCGCGGCGCCGGGTCACTGGGGAGGCGGCGCTGCTGCTGAAGCTGACGCCGGAGGTGGCGGAGGCGCGGCAGGAGGGCGAGACGCTGCGGCTGATTTGGGCTCGGGGTCGGTCGGCGGGATCACGGGGTGGGTCTAAGCGGGAGCTTCAGGAGCTCGGTGCGCTGGAACTGCGGCGCGCTGATTTTAGGGTGGGCTTGCCGACTTCGGGGCGTGGGCGGTGACTCTTGGTGAGGATGAGTGCTCGCCGGGCGGGTCGGGACAGGAGCCGGCGTGCTTCGCGTTTGTGCTCGTCCTCGCACTCGCAATCTTTTTCTTGTCTTTGTCGTTCGATTACGGTCGTTCGACTGCGGTCGTTCGACTGCGGTCTTTGGACTGTGGTCGTTCGACTGCGTTCGACGTGTCCGTGTC
This sequence comes from Thraustochytrium sp. TN22, assembly GCA_013306675.1. Taxonomy (NCBI): domain Eukaryota; class Bigyra; order Thraustochytrida; family Thraustochytriidae; genus Thraustochytrium; species Thraustochytrium sp. TN22. The sequence continues at coordinate 6,493 of JABLUY010000284.1, read as the reverse complement.
GCGCTCCCGTCCTCCTAGCTTTCGTCCACCTCCTCATTCTCGCCCTCCTCCTCGTCCTCCTCGCCTCCGCTCCCGTCCCCGTTCTCGCCCTCGCCCTCGTTCTCGTCTTGGACGTTCGACTGCACTCCGTTCGACCTGTCCGTGTCACGTTCCCGTCCTCCTCGCTCTCGTCCACCTCGTCCCGTCCTCCTCGTCCTCCTCCCATCCTGCTCGTCCTCCTGCCACCCTCCCGCCCTCCACGCCTCTCCTGCGCTCCTCGTCCTCTGCATCGTCCTGTCGTTGTCGTCCTCGTCCTCGCTCGACCTCGTCCTGGTCCTGGTCCTGGTCCTGGTCGTTGTTCCCTTGCGCGCGCTCGTCCTCGTCCTCGTCCTCGTCCTCATCCTCGTCCTCGTCCTCTGCATCGTCCTTTCGTTGTGGTCCTCTGCATCGTCCTGTCGTCCTCGTCCTCGTCCTGGTCGTGGTCGTCGTCCCCTTGCGCGTGGTTGTCCCGGTACGCCTGGTGCTCGTCGCAGAGCCCGTTCCTGGGCCAGCGTGGCGCGGTCGCGCGGCGGCGGGCGGCGGCGGCGCGGCGGCTCGGGCGGCGGCAGAGGGCGCGCAGCGGCGTGCCGGGCGTGGCGAGTGTCCGCGCGCGCGGGCTCGGAGCGGTCGGGCCCGTGCGAGATGGCGCTCATGGCGGGCGCGCGGCGGGTGGCGCTGGCGCTGGCGCTGGCGGCCGCGGTGCTGGCGACGGCGGCGGCCGGCGCGCGGCCGCTGGTGCGCAACGTGAAGACGCAGAGCGAGTTCACGCGGCTGCTCAACTACCACCGCGACGTGACGGGGCTGGGCGTGATCGTGGACTACTACAGCGACGGTTGCGGGCCGTGCCGGCAGATCGCGCCGCACTACAAGAACCTGGCGAAGCAGTACCGTGACAAGGTGGTGTTTGCCAAGGTGGACGTGAACATGAACCGCGAGACGAGCTCGATCCAGCGCATCCGCAGCATGCCGACGTTCCAAATCTACCAGAACGGCAAGAAGCAGCACCAGTTCTCGGGCGGCGACCTGCAGCAGCTGCAGTCGTGGGCCGGCAAGCTGGCGCGCGACTTCCGCGAGAACAACGTGCGCATCTCGCGCGAGGCGCTGGAGGCGTTTTACCAGGAGCACGCTCCGGACAAGGCGACGGCGGAGAACCTGGACAAGGTCCTCAAGAAGGCGGGCGGCGAGGCAGGCGGCAAGGGCCACCGCAGCCTGGCCAAGGCGCTCAAGAAGAAGTATGGGGCGGAGCCTGATATGGCGCCGCGGTACGACCCGGACGCCAAGCAGCAGGAAGGCGCCAAGGGCAAGGACGGCGGCAGCAGCCAGACGCCGCCGCCGTCGTCGTCCTCGAGCCGGCGCAACAGCAAGAGCAGCAGCAGCAGCAGCAGCAGCAGCAGCAGCAAGAGCAGCAGCGAGCCAGCGCAGCCTAATTTGCACCTGGCAACCGTGGAGGCGCTCGAGGCTGAGCTGGAGAAGCGCAAGGCGGAGATGGAGGCGGAGTTGGAGGCGGAGGAGAACGAGGAGGAGGACTCCGAGGGGAGCGGTGAGGGCGAGGACGGCGCGACCGTCTTTGCCATGTACTCGCCGGACCCGGACGGCATCGCAGAGCGCGTCGCCATCATCGGCGCGGGCCCGGCTGGCCTGAGCGCCGCGGTCTACGCGGCGCGCGCCGGCCTGCGGCCCGTGGTGATTGGGCCGCCGAACGATGGCCAGCTTTGCGGCAAGGGCGTGCTCGTGGAGAACTACCCGGGTCTGGCCATTGATATAACCGGGCCCGCGGTCGTGTATGAGATGCAGAAGCAGGCCGCGCGGTACGGCGCGGTCTTCTCTGACGATATGGTGACGGGCGTGGAATTCAGCTCGACGCCCGGCACGCCGCACGTGCTGGTGACGAACACGTCGCGCACCGAGGCGCACACCGTGGTGGTGGCCACGGGCGCGGCGTCCAAGTGGCTTGGCCTCGAGTCTGAGGACCGCTACAAGGGCGGCGGCGTGTCGGCGTGCGCCACGTGCGACGGCTACCTGTACCGCGACCAGGAGGTGATGGTGGTGGGCGGCGGCGACACGGCCATGGAGGAGGCGCTGCACCTGGCGACCATGGCATCCAAGGTGACCATCGTGCACCGGCGCGACACCTTCAGCAAGGCGTCGGTCATCCTGGCGCAGCGCGTGCTGGAGCACCCTAAGATTGATGTCGTCTGGAATGCCACGGTCGTCAGCTTTGCCGGCCACACCGAGTCGCCTGAGGAGGCGGAGAGCGACCCGCACGCGACCGCGCACGGCGCGGACACGACCGAGGACATCGAACTGCTCACCGGCGCGCGCCTGCGCCGCGTGGACTCGGACGAGGAGTTCGACCTTGCGGTGAGCGGCGCCTTTATCGCCATCGGCCACACGCCCAACACGTGGCCGTTCCGCGGCCAGCTCCTCATGGACGAGGTGGGCTACCTGCGCGTGGACGGTCCGTCGACGCGCACCTCGGTGCCGGGCGTCTTTGCGGCGGGCGACGTAGCGGACGCCGTCTATCGGCAGGCCATCACGTCCGCTGGCACGGGCGCCATGGCCGCGTTGGACGCCGAGCGCTGGCTGCAGGAGCACGGTATCCAGGACGAGCGCGCCGCCGCGGACGAAGCTCTTCTGCGCGAGATTCGCGGCGAGGTGGACGAGAAGGAGGCTTGCGAGGAGACCGCCTGATAGAAGATGATGATGCAATCATAATAAAAGCTTGGCAGAGATTATTCTGGCTACTTGAAGAACACACATTCACAGCGGATGCATAATGTTTGAACACAACACGTGAGCGGTGCCTCGATCGCGGACTGACATGAGCGAACGAGCGAGCGCGTGGTAGAGACGAGCGAGCGCGTGGTGGAGACGAGCGAGCGCGTGTTGGAGACGAGGGCGCTCCCACCCCGTTGGCCCAGACTCCTAGCTAGCTATAACCCGTCATCTTTTGCACCTTTTTCTTTGGTCCCTGGTGAAGGCGATGGCGATGGCGTGCTTGGTACAGGCATAGACATTGGCATTGGCACAGGCGCGCATGGGAGCGAGCGGGAGGGAGGGGGGAGCAAGGAAGGAAATGCCTCAGGCGCCGATGGAGTGATCCTGCGGATTGTCGCTACGTGCATTGCGCTCGCGCTTGATCTGCACCTTGACGACTTTGCCACCAAGCGTGGCGCCGTTCATCTTATCGATGGCCTCTTGCGCGCTGTCGACAACGTCGTAGGACACGAAGCCGAAGCACTTGGACTTGCCGGTGACCTTGTCGATGAAGACTGTGGCGGAGAGCACGTTGCCAAAGGGCGCAAAGGCAGCCTCGAGGTCCTTGTCCTCGAAGCTGCGCGGGAAGTTGAACACGAAGATGTTGGCGCCGGGCGGGCCAGTGGCCTGGCGGTTGGCGGGCGGCACACTGCCGTTTGCGTGGGCCGGATTGGCGGCGAGCGCACGCTGCTGCGGCGTCTGCACCTGCTGCTGCTGGCCGCCCAGCGGCGTCTGCGCAGTGGGCGTGCGCGCCGAATGGCCATTGGGCGAATTGATGGGCGTGCCATTCTGCATGTCGCCGTTGATGCCCTGATGGTGGTGGTGGTGGTGGTGGTGGTGGTGGTGCGCGGGCGAGCCGCCGCGCGGCGGCGACTGGCCCGACTGCGAGGAGGCCGAGGGCTCCGTCTGGGGTTGCGTGGTTTGCGGCATGCCATTCTCCGGCTGCACATAGTAGTATGGACCCTGGTCACCGGCATGCTGACCAGGGGCCAGCGGCGGCGGCGGCGGCATTTGCTGTTGCGACGACTGCTGCGGCTGCTGCTGCTGCTGCTGCTGCTGCATCATGGCAGCGGCGCTGGCCGACGCCGGGTAATAAGCCGGGTGGAAGCCGTTGTTGTAAAAGGAGCCGCCGTATCCCATGCTGTTCGGCGTGCCGGGGGCGTTCCCGCCCACGGTGTGGCGGCGCGAGCGGACGTTCTCCCAGGCCGGACTGCCGCCGTTGAGAACCGGACTAGCGCCCGGGTGCAGCATGGGCACCGGGAAGGTGTCTTCGGCCGCGCCGGTCGCTGTCGAGGCGGTCTCGTCGCTGTTGGCCTTGCGGATGTTGGCAGGCGAGCCGACGAAGTGCGCAGGCGATGTCCAGCCAGCATGGCCGGCGTCGAACGCGGAGAAGCGGCGCATGCCACCAGGCGGTGGCGCGTGCGGCTGCAGCGGGCCCGGGCTCGGGCTGGGCGGCGGGCTCAGGTCAGGAGGCGGCGGCGGCACCATGCCTGGCGACATGTAGAGCGGCGCATCGCCGTTGACGGTGATGCCGGCGTGTGCCAGCAGCCTGCGCTTGCGCTCCTGAAGCGTGCGTAGCTGCGCGTGGAGGCGCGCCTCTTCGTGCGCGATCTCGTCCAACTCCGTTTGCACATCCTGATCCTGATCCAGGTACGCCTGCTGTTGGTGCTGCTGCAGGTCGCGCTGCAAATCGGCGGCCTGGTGTGAGGACGTCGGTGTCGACGACGGCTGCCGCGGCGACGCGTGGTGCGACTGCGACTGCGGCTGCGACTGCTGCTGCTGCTGCGAGTCGTGCTGCTGCTGCTGCGAGTCGTGCTGCTGCTGCTGCTGCTGCTGCTGCTGCTGCTGTTGCTGCTGCTGCTGCTGCTGTTGTTGCTGCTGCTGCTGCTGGTGTGCTGGCGAGCCGTTCTCGCCGACTGGCGGTAGCTGGATGTGAAACGGGTTCTCCGCCTCAACGTCGTCGCCAAAGTGCGAAAGCGAGGGCACGTTGACCGTCCAGCGGCGCGTCTTGCGGGCCTCGCCACCGGCGCGAGGGCCCTTGGGCACCTCGTCCGGCGAGAACGGGTTGCCAAAGCCGAGCGGCGACGTGAGCGGGCCGGCCTCCCAGTTCATGGACGCCACGGGCGAGCCAGACGCGCTGCGCGAGGAGCGCACCGGGTCCGGGAAGCCGGAGCTGCTGAGCACGGGCGAGGCGGTGGAGCCGACAACGGGCGCCGAGAGCGCCGTGTTGGGCTCGGCCGGCGAGCCCGTCCTGTCGATGTCGAGCCCATTGGCAACGGGCGAGCCCGACACCGCAGGCACGTCGAGCGAACGCGCCATGTCGCCGCTGCCGTCGCTGTCGTCGTCCAGCGCGCCGCCGTCCTGCGCCTCGTCGATGAAGTTGAGGACCCCGAACTCGTCGCTGACCTGCATCATGCTGTTATCGTCGCGCGCCGCGCGGATCACAAGGCCCTCGCAGTCGCCCTGCAGCCGCTCCGCCGGCGCCGACCTGGGCGACGCCGGCGGGCTGGGCGCGCTGCCGCTCGCCGCGTCCGCGGCGCCCGCCTCGTCGCCGTTGGCCGCCATCTCCTCCCAGCCGCGCGCCGGGGCTCCTCCGGGCCCCGCGGCGGCTGCCCAGCCCACCAGCCTGCCTGCTGTTTGCCCGCTGCCGAGCGAGCGCCCTGGCCGGCCGGCCTCGCTCCGCTCTCGCCCGCGGCCTCGCCGCCGGGCCGCTGCTGCCGCGCCGCTGCCGCCGCGCCGCTGCCGCCGCGCCGCTGCTGCCGCGCCCGCGCGCCGCCGCGCTGCGCTGCGCTGCGCTGCCTCGCTCGCGGCTCTGCCTGCGCCACTGGCGCAGCGTGACGGCAGCCGACGGCGCTGGAGTAGGCCGGCCTAGGCCTAGTCGGGACGGAGCCTGAGGAGGACTCGGACTCGGACGCCCGTGCCGCTATCTGGCTGTCAGTCAGTCAGTGATAGGGAAGAGACGGGGCACAAGCCGCGAGAAAGAAAGAAGCGGCAGCCAGCTGGGAAGAGAAGAGGTCAGAGCACGAAGGAAAACCCGGTCAGTAGCCTGGGCCAGCCACAGGCCGCCGCGGCGCCCACAAGACCACTCTGCGCGCGTCGCCGAGTGCGCCGCTTCTGCTGCTCGGCTCTGCTCTGCTCTGCTCTGCCTCGACACGTGAGGAGAGTCGAGACGCGCGCGAGGGCTCGGCACCAGCCAGAGGAAACAAGCGAGGAAGGAAGGAAGCAAGGAAGCCGCAGCGCGCGGTCTCGCTGACCCCGCCCGTCACCGCTGCCGCCGCTGCCCCACTGGTGGACCCGGCCGCCTGCCTGCTTCTTGCCTGCTCAGCTCAGCGGCAGCCGCGAGCGAGCAACCGGAGACGCCGCGCTGCGCCGCGCCGCGCCGCGCCGCGCCGCGCTCCTAGCGCCGCGCTGCGCTGCGCTCGCGGGCCTGCCCGCCTGCCTGCCTGCCTGGCGCGAGCCGCCGCCGACTCGAACGAGCGAGGGACGCGGCGCGAGCCTGCTCGCGGCCTGGATGCGAGCGAGGCCGGCCAGGACCCGGCGGCGCCAGAGGACTCGGCGCCCGGAGACGGGTCTCGCCGCGCCTGTTCTTTTCCGCGACGTCCGCGACGTCCGCGACGTCCGCGACGTCCGCGACGCGTCCGCGACGGTCCCAAACGCGGCCGCCGGGTCCGCCGGCGCGCCGCCGCCTGCGCGGGGGCGCGGCGCGCGGGGCGCGGCG
>JABLUY010000283.1:0-42851 GCA_013306675.1 Thraustochytrium sp. TN22 | reverse complement strand
GGATGCCGCCGGCGCCGGCGCCGGCCAGTGGCAGGAACGGCAGCGCCGGCCTGACCAGGGCCGCGGCGTGGGCCGCAGGGCGCGCGGCGCGCGTGCGCGGCGCGGTGCGCGGCGCCGCGCGCGCGGCCATGGAGGCCGTGGTCAAGGACGAGGCGCGCCGCGAGAAGCTGACGGCCGAGGCGGAACGCGCGGAGCAGTACGCGACGTGGCTTCTCTCCGTGGTGGCGCGCAATAGGCGGCTGTTGTTCGCGTTGGCGGTCTACGCGGTGCTCGTGATGCTCGCAGCGCGCGGCTTGCGCGGGAGCCCGCATTTCGCGCCCGACCTCGACCAAGTGCTCGCCGAGGAGGCGCGCGTCGAGAAGTGGGCGCACACCGTGCTCAATGCCTATGCTGCGGACCCAGACACGGATCCGGAGCTGCTCGAGCTGGCTACCCCGCGCCTGTCCGATAGACTTGCAGGGACCGGAAAATCAACCTCCACGCCATTAGGAGCCGGGGCAGAGGGAGCCGCGAAGCGCCCGAGGCCGGCTGCGGCGGCGAGTGCAGAGGACCTCGCACAGCCCGAGATGTGCATCGTCTTGGCTGCCTCCGGCTCGCGGTGGAGCAAGGCAGTGGAGACTGCAGCCTCGCTCATCTATAGCATGCGGCTGTCAAGCGCCCGCACCAGCCTCCTGGTCCACGACGCGCACGATGGAGCCTGCGAGTCGCTCAAGCCGCTCGAAGACGCCGGCCTGCGCGTGCTACGCCACCAAGGCTGCGATCCTGTCCAGACCGGGTGCGACCCATCGCGCAAGAAGGTGCTCGACTTTGCCGAGAGCCTGCGCGCCTGTCTCGACACCGTGCCGTCAGCCGGCTTCATTGTCTACGTCCAGGACGACGTCGTGGCCTCGCGCCGCTTCGTCGACCGCCTTCTCGCCATGGCGGACGCCCTGCATGAGGCTCGCGAGCCTTGGACGCTCCTGCGCCTCGCGCACTCCACCTTGAACGCCGGTTTCAAGAGCTCTGCCTTTCGCATCATCCAGCTCGTCGTCCTCTCGCTCGCCGCTTCCGCCGCCTGTCTGGTCGTCTTCGGCCGCCGCTTCTGGTGCGACCCGCACTCGTTGAGGACCCACAGCCTCGTCCGAGCCGCTGTCGCGCGCCTTGTCCTCATCTCGCTCGTCGTCGCGCTCAGCTTGTTCATGCTCGGTCGCCCAGCCACTCTCGGCCGTCTCTGGCTCGGCTCCGGCATCACACCGCTCCCAAGCGACCATCGAATTGACGGGCTCATGATGACACCCGCCGATGCAGACCGGCTCATTCAGTCTGCACTGCGCATCCGCGCCATGCGCTCCGCTCCACCGCCGCACGAGATCGTCAACAGCTTCTGCGAGAATGCCGATGTGCCCTGCTACCTCGTGCGACCCAACTTAGTTGCCCAGACCCCCAACCTCGCTCGTCACTTGCAACCTTTTTTGCCAAGACGCATCAAGCCCAGCCTTGCCAGGTTGTACACTGCACCTGGCGAAGGACATCGCGAAGCCCTGCTCGGAGCCTACGCGCACACCGTTGACACCTCCGAATGGTTTGTCTACCACGACGACGAGATCCTCGAGAGTGGCCGCTATCAGGCCAACAACTACCCCGACCTCGCCCTGGACTACAGCTCGTACATGCGTGATGGGGCTGCCATTGGGATTGGCTATCATTGCGGGTCCACGCCTTTCCTCTTTGTCGTTCTGTCCATCCTGCTCATACACATGGTCTTCTTCGGCAGCCAATTCTACGTGCCCTCTCCGGGCGAAATCATGCGCCTCTGTTCGAATCGGCGCGCCGTCTCACGATCATTCTGATTTTCTTTTTGTGTTTTGTGACCATTTCAGGATGATGATCACGAAACTCATCGAGTCAAATGACTCGGATGATGCAAGCAAAAAGGCCAAATGACAGGCAGCAGGCCCGGGCGGCGGCAGCGGCAGCGGCAGCAGCAGCAGCAGCACTTTGTGCCACCCGGAAGTCTTCCACATGAACCTACTCGTAAGATTTCCGCTGTCAGGATGTTCCCAACATGAATGAAGCAAGTTGAATCGTAGTAGGTCGCTTTCAAAATAATTTTCTTCGTTAGTTTCTCCGCCAACTTGCGCTCAGGCTGGCTTGAGCAGTTATCTTCCTCACTGTCACAGGCTGTTCGCTCAGCTGCTGGTAACTTTTCCCCCCGCCTGCACTGCACTGGCCTGGCACGCTCAGCTGCTGGGCGCTGCTGGTAACTTTTTCCCCCGCCTACACAGCAGCCAGCATCCAACTATCTTTCCGAGGCCCGCTTGCCATCCTGGCCGACAGGGGCCACCAGCGGCAGCGTGCTCGAGCTGGCAGTCTCGCTCGCTCGTGCCCGGCGGTGCGGGCGCCAGCTCCCCGTGGCAGCCGCGCCGCGCGCGCCGTCCGATGTGAGTCTCGACGCAGCAGCATGACAGTGGTCAGCGTCGCTTCGCCGGCCGTTGTCCTCCTCGTCCTTCTCCTCCTTCTCCTCGTGGCCACGGCGCAGCTTGCCTGCTGCGCCAGCGGCCCCGAGGCGCCGCGGCTCATCGTGCAGTCGGTTGTCCTCGTCGTTGCTGCGCCCTGCGAGGTGCTGTGCAAACTCGAAGCGCTACGCCTCGAGCTCCACGGCGTGGTTCATCCAGGTGCGGCGGCGCCAACGAGCGCGCTTGCGGACCTCGTGGTTCACGAAGATGGCGCGCAAGTCGCCGAGCCCTTTTGGGAACTCAGGTTTCTGGACTCCGAGTCCGAACCCGCCCGCCTGTACATCCCGCTGCTCGCGCTGCCAGAGCGAGCTACTTGCATCGAGCTGAGCGTTCCGGGCGTTCCTGGCCTCTCCACGCGCGTCTGCATACCTGAGCTCGACTTTCTGCATGCCGACCACATCCCGCTCGCACAGGACACGCACACTGCCGTAGCAAAGCCCCTCCGCGCCGCGCAGATGGCCGCCAGACGCGGCGAGGCCGTCCGCGTGGCGCTCGGCGCCTGCGAGACGCACGTGCAAGCCGGCTGGCTCGCGGCGCCACGCGAGGCGCTCGACGTCGCCTCCGAGGCAGCATGGACCGCGGCGCTTGGCCTCGTGCAAGCCGACGCCCTCCTCGCCGAGCACCTCTGGCAACACCTCGACCTCGTGCAAGGCCTGCGCGCCGCCGCCTTGGCAGCACGGCATCTCGAGCCTGCGCAAGGCTACCTGCGCATTGCGGTGCCCTCGTCGCTCGAGCCATCGCGGCCCGAGCATCTCGTGCGCTTCTCGGCGCGCAGTCTCGTGCGGCTGCTGCGCGCCGCGGGCTTCACTGAGACGCGCACGCTCGAAGCTTACGGCTTGCAGCTTGAGCCCTGGGCAGCCGACGCACACGAGCACCCGAAGCGCTGGGGACACATCCGTGCATCGGCGCGCAGCCACCCGCACGGGGCCGACTCCATTATCGTGGACGCCGCAAAGCCCACCCCACTTCAGCGCACCACGCCTCGCGCAGACGCGCTTCGTGTGCTCGCGACCGTGCCTGGCGAAGCCGGCGCGCTCGTCGAACTGGCGCGCCTTGAGCGCTCTCCAAGTCGCCTCGTGGTCGCTGTCGCGCTCGCCACAGACGCCTGCGACCGCGCCTACATGCTCGTCGCCGCGCTAGCGCTGGACCCGACCTGCTGCGGTGCGCTCCTCGCCGACCTCGTCGTCGAGGAGCCTTGCGTCAGAGATCTCCTTCGCGACAGCCTTGCACACGCACTGACGTTGGACCCCCGGCCACTGCGACGTACGGTCTCGCTCGCCACCCTTGCACCGCCCGACGCGGTCACCACGGCCCTGCTTCGGACCCAGGCGGCTGCGGCGTCCGCGGCTCGTCGTGGCGGAAACGACTCGGAGGACCAGGTCAGCATCGTCCTCGGGCAATCCTCGGTCGTGGTGACCGGACCGCCCGCGATCTTGGAGTCCACGGACGCTAGACTCTGCGTGGTCGCGGCTGCGCGCCTGGGCTCGGCGCGCTGTCACCGGCTTGACTCGCTGCCGTGGCGAGGGGAGCTCATCGCGGCCAAGGGTGCTGTCGGCGAGGCCATCAGCGCTCAGCTATTCTCACAACACGGAACACGCGCGGTCGCCGTCGGTGGTACGAACACACAGCCGCGTGGCGACGAGGGTGCCGGGCGCCTTTGCGTCTTCACCGTGCAGGTGCACGGCGATGAGGGGGTGTTTTTCCGTCGCACGGCCCGCACGCTGCAAGCTGCTGCAGTCTCGCACGGCGTGGACTGGGAGTGGCACCTTGTCATGGCGCCGAGTCGCGGCGGCAGAGACTTTTGTGATGCTGCGTTTGGCCAATTTCGAGCCTTCTACCCAGACCAAGTCTTCGTGCACCGGTCGCGCCGCGTCCCCGAGGCCTGGTTGGACGAGCGCGAGATGGCCTCGCACGCGCTGGCCGGCATGCAGCAGCGTGCCTGCACCATCCTGCGCATCGACGTGGGCGAGCACTGGTCCGCGGATGCGCTGGGCAGGGCAGCGACTGGTCTCGGCATGTCGCCGCGTGGCGGTCTGGCGTGCGGGTCCTTCGCCCGCGCGGGCGTCCGCGCATGGCGTGCGGCCGCACCACCGAGCAGAGGAGAACTCGTCTGGCTCGCCTTCGACCCGCCTAGGCTCGCCGCGCTCGAGCACAACCACTGGGTCGCTGCGGACGACTGCGCCGTGCTGAGCGAGGAAGGCCCTGTCGACGAGAACGACGAAGACATCGAGGTCGAGGAGGCCGCCTCGTGGCCTGTCGTGGTCATGGACGGTGTGGTGGCGCAGCAGTCCCTGCACGGCGGCATCCTCCGCGTTTGGACGCAGGTGCTGCCCCTGCTGGTCGAGGAGCTGCGCGCGCGGCACGTCAGGCTCCACCTCGTCCTCCGCGGCGCGCCGGCCACACGCCGGCCGGCCGCCTTCGCCGCTGTGGCCGCCGACCTCGCGCGGCGCGGCCTCGTGGACGTGAGCTTTGCGCCGCTCTGGGACATTTCGGCCCCGTTGGAGGCCGAGGCCGCCATGGCCGACGTATGCGCCCGCGTCGGCGCGCGCGCCATGGTGAGCACTTTGTACACGCGCTGCCCAGGCACGCCAACCGTCGTGCTGGTACATGACATGACCCCCGAGGCGCTGGGCTGGGACCTCGCGCAGGGCGAGTGGGTGGCCAAGCAGCGTGCGCTCCAGGGCGCCGCGGCGCTCGTGGCGGTCTCGCAGGCTACGGCGGATGACCTGCTCGAGTTTTTTCATGGCGTCGCGCCTTCGCCGGTCGTCGTGCCGCTGGCCGTCGACGCGGTCCTTTTCCGGCCGTCCTCTGAGATGCAGGCGCCGCAAGCGCCGCATTGGCTCCTCGTTGGCCAGCGCCATGGCTACAAGGGGGGCGGCGTGCTCTTTGGGTCGCTTGCCGAGATGACGGCGCGTGGGCTCCCCTCGCATGTGCGCTTGGTGGGCGGGCCGCCGCCCACTGCGGAGGAGTGTGATGCCGCGGCGCAGGCGGGCGCTACGCTGGAGCACCTAGCCCACGTAGAATCGGACGAGGCGCTCGCGCAGCTCTATGCACAGGCGCGCGCCTTGCTCTACCTCTCGCTCAAGGAAGGCTTTGGTCTTCCCGTTGCGGAGGCTATGGCCGCGGGGTGCCCGGTCGTCCTCGTGCGGTCCAACCGCGCGTCCATCGAGGTGGCGTCCGAGGATGTGGCCTTTGTCGTGGACGATCCCACCAGCCCGCACGCCGTGGCCGACGTTCTCCAACGCCTGCACGAGGAGCCCGCCGCGGCCCGCGCCTCGCGCCTCGCCCTCGGCCGCGCCCGCGCGCTCTCGCACTGGTCTTCCTGGCAGCCTGCCGCTCTCGGCATTGCCGGCGCGCTCTTGGCTCAGGTCAATCCGGAATAATAAACATCTTGCAGACCTTGACCGCTGACGCCCGATGCTGTGCTCACTGTGCTGTGCTGATGCTGTGATCGCTGTGCTGTGCTGCGCTGTGGCTGTGCTGTCCTGTCCTGTCCTGTGCTGTGCTGTGCGGTGGCAGATTCGACAGGGTCGAGCCCCGCACTTGGCGGCATCATCAACCGTCGTCCTGGTTCGCTTTCTGTGCGCGTACTCCATCCCCACGGCTGACCAAGCTGGTGATGGCTGCTGTGGCCTCGGCCCTTTCCGGAAGCCTCTGCAAGGGCGCCCAAGTCAAGACCCTTACCTCTGCCTCTTCTGCGCTAGAGTAAAGGTTCGGGGGGCTAGTCGTGCCCGTTGGGGCGCGTCCCCGCGGCCTGGCGCACGATAGTAAACTTGAAGGAGGTGGCCATGGTCGGCGAGCAGTCTCAGCTCGCGCGGCCACGGCATCATCCAAGTCGCCATCGGCAGGAGGACGAAGGCAGCCTTGCCAGCCTGAGATGTACGCCTCGGCCACGGCTAGGGCGGCGGCCACGGGCGCGCGCGGCCTCTGCGCCTCGTCCCAGACTTTCGCGACTTGGAGTTGAGCTGGCTGACAGTGAGGTCGGTCAAGAAATCGGGCCCGACAACGAGAAAGGAAAGGTACTCCTGCACGCACAGGTGGCGACCGCGAGGCCGGCAGGCGTCGGCCTTCGCCTCGCCTCCGCGGAGCCGTCCGCCCGCGAGGCGCTGCGGTGCAGCTGAGCTGGGGGTCTGCCTTCGAGAAGGGAGACGAGCCCTACCTCCTCGTGCGTGTACATTTCCTCGGCGCGCCCGAGCAGTTTCGAACGCGGCGGCGAGCCCGACGCGCGGCGGCGGCGGCGGCCAGGCGGCCAGCAGCAGCAGCAGGCAGGCAGGCAGGCAGGCAGCAGGCGCGAGGCCCGGCGGCCCGCGCGCGCGCGGCGGCGGCGGCGGCCCGCGCGAAGCGGCGGGAAGCGCGGATTTTCGAAATTCATTCGCGCATCCCTTCGCGCTTCGCTCGAATCATCCCTCCGTCCCGCCCCGGCGGCAGCAGACCAAGGTCGGCGGCGGCGCGCGCGCGGGAGAGAGCGGCGGCGGCGGCGGCGAGGCGCGGCGGCGCGCGCGGAGAGCCCCGGCGCGGAGGGCCCGGGCGCGAGGCAGCGAGCGAGCGCGGCGCGGCGCGGCGCGGCGCGGCGGAGCGAGGGCGCGGCGGCCCAGCTGAGGGCCGGAAGCACGCGCAAGGGCGCGAACAGGCGCGGCGCGGCGCGGCGCGGCGCGGCGAGGCGAGGCGCGGCGAGGCGCAGAGCGCGAGAGCGAGCGCGAGCAGCAGCAGAGGCGGAGAGGGGAGGCCGGAGCGGCGCCGCGCGGGCGGAGAAAGAGGGAGAAGATGGCGAGCAGCGGCAGCAGCAAGCCGACGCAGCTGCCGCTGCTGACGATCCGGCGGCGTGTCCTGCTGCCGGGCGTGCTGCTGCGGCTGCAGATCGGGAGGCCCAAGAGCGTGCGGCTGGTGGAGTCCATCTGGGATGGCGCGGCGCGCTCGTTCAAGAAGGGCGCCCTGCTGGCCGTGACGACGGTGCAGCTGGAGGGCGACGAGGCTGGCGACAAGGGCGGTAACGCCGCCGCCAAGAAGAAGAAGCTGAGCGGGCCGCCCAACAAGGTGCTGGAGGAGGCGGATCAGGCGCAGGAGGAGCTGGAGGTGGTGGAGGTGGCGGACGAGGCGGAGGCGCTGACGTGCTACAAGGCCGGCACGGTGGCGCGCGTGCTGCAGCTGTCGCGCATCAACGGCAAGGACTCGTCGAGCTTCCAGTTCACGCTGCTGGTGGAGGGCGTGTCGCGCATGGAAGTGGAGCGCGTGGTGCGCACGGAGCCGTTCCATGTGGCGCAGGTGGCGTGGACGGGCGACCTGGGTTCGGCGGACGACACGGAGGTGCGCGCGCTGGCCATCAACGTGCGCGACATCGCGCGCGAGCTCATGGAGCTGCAGCGCAAGCGCAACTCGCCGCTGGGCAAGAAGACCAAGGAGGTGCTGGACAATCTGGACCGCGCGTCGCCGGGGCGGCTGGCGGACCTCCTGGCCGCCAACCTGGAGGCGTCGGTGGAGGAGAAGCAGCGCGTGCTGGCGGAGCGGCAGCTGGCGCGGCGGCTGCGGCGCACGATGGAGCTCCTGAACCGGCAGGTGGAGGTCTTCCGCATGAGCGACAAGATTCAGAACGAGGTGGAGGGCAAGCTGAAGACGTCGCAGCGCGAGTACTACTTGCGGCAGCAGCTGCGCGCCATCAACGAGGAGCTGGGCCAGATGAGCGGCAAGGGCGGCGCCGAGGCGGAGGAGGACGAGGTGGAGGTGCTGGAGCGCAAGCTGGCGGAGACGCCGCTGCCGGAGGAGCCGCGCCAGGTGGCGGACCGCGATCTGGCGCGGCTCAAGCAGATGCAGCCCTCGCAGCCCGAGTACGCGGTCATCCGGGCCTACCTGGAGCTGATGGCGGAGCTGCCGTGGGGCCGCACCACTCGCGACAACCTGGACATTGGCCATGCTCGCGCGCAGCTGGACGCGGACCACCACGCGCTGGATAAGGTCAAGACGCGCATCGTGGAATTTTTGGCCGTGCGGTCGCTCAAGAACGACATGAAGGGCCCGATCTTGTGCCTGGCCGGCCCGCCTGGCGTGGGCAAGACCTCTCTGGGCAAGAGTGTGGCGGAGTCGCTTGGCCGCGCCTTCCGGCGCCTGGCGCTGGGCGGCGTGCGCGACGAGGCGGAGATCCGCGGCCACCGCCGCACTTACATTGGCGCGCTGCCGGGCAACATCATCACCACGCTCAAGAAGGCCGGCACGGAGAACCCAGTCATTCTGCTGGACGAGATCGACAAGCTGGGCCGCGACACGCGTGGCGACCCGGGCTCGGCACTGCTCGAGGTGCTGGACCCGGAGCAGAACGACAAATTCGTCGACCACTACCTGAACGTGCCGTACGACCTTAGCAAGGTGCTCTTCATCGCCACGGCCAACCGTCTCGACACCATCCCTGGCCCGCTCCTGGACCGCATGGAGGTCATTGAGCTCCCTGGCTACACCATGTCGGAGAAGCACCAGATCGCCGTGCAGCACCTCATCCCCAAGCAGATGGAGCGCCACGGCATTGATCAAGGGCACATCGAGTTCACCCCGTCTGCCGTCGACAAGATCATCGGTTCGTACACGCGCGAGGCCGGCGTGCGCAATCTGGACCGCGAGGTCGCGGCGCTGTGCCGCTATGCCGCCGTCAAGGTGGCCGAGTCGCGGGACCGCCGCCTTTCGCTGGACCGCGCCGCCGCCGGTGCGCAGAACCCACAGGAGGACCCTGCCGCCGAGGCAGTCGAGGCTGTTGAGGCGTCGGAGGCGTCTGACACGTCTACTGCTGCTGCCGCTGCTGCTGGTGCTGCTGGTGCTGCTGCTGCTGCTGACGACCGCGAGGAGCAGCTGCTGCCTCTTGTGCTAGAGGACTCCTTCAAGGCGCTTCTCATCACGCCCGAGGTTGTGGAGTCGGTCCTCGGCCCGCCCAAGTACGAGTCGGAAATCGCGCAGCGCACCGCCGTTCCGGGCGTGTCCACCGGGCTGGCCTGGACCTCGGTGGGCGGCGAGATCCTCTTCATCGAGTCCTGGCTGCACCGCGGCACCGGCCGCGTGCAGCTGACTGGCCGTCTCGGCGAGACCATGTCCGAGAGCGTGCGCGCGGCGCTCAGCTTCGTGCGCGGCAACCTGCACGAGCTTGGCCTCGACAGCCTGTCGGAGCTCGGCGTCGACCTGCAGACCGCCATCTCGCGCGCGGACCTGCACGTGCACTTCCCGGCCGGCGCCGTACCCAAGGATGGCCCGTCGGCAGGCGTCGCCGTCACGGCCTCCATCCTCAGCGCTCTCTCCGGGCGCTGCGTGCGCGCCGACACCGCCTGCACGGGCGAGATCACGCTGCGCGGTCTCGTGCTGCCGGTGGGCGGCATCAAGGAGAAGGTCATCGCGGCGCACCGCGCCGGCCTGGCGCGCGTCGTCCTGCCCAAGCGGAACGAGAAGGACGTGGCTGAGATCCCGGACGAGGTGCGCCGCGACCTCGACATCATCTTCGTCGACAACATCGTCGCCGCCATGGCCGAGCTCTTTGAGACCTCTCAGAAGGTCTCGGTGCCGCGCTGGCTGCGCGAGGTGGCCGCCCGCGCCAAGGAGGCCAAGGAGGCCGACAAGGCGGCCGCCGCGGCCTCCATGGACCCGCGCATCCCGCCCACCTCGCGCAACCCGGACCAGCCCTCGTCCAACTGGTCCGCGCGCGACCGCTGCGGCCCCGTCATCCTCGAGTCTAACCTCTGAGGTAGCGAGCAAGCGAGCGAGCAAGCGAGCGAGCAAGCGAGCGAGCAAGCGAGTGAGCAAGCGAGTGAGCTAGCTCGTGGCCCGCGCCTCGGGCCATGCGCCACAGAACTCGAGTTGCCATTCCCTTGTCCCTTCCGCAGCTGTACGTAAGATCATCACCACACACGCACACAATACAAATCTTCATTGCTCTTTTCTTCTTCTCCTTTGCCTTCTCTTGTCGCAGCAGCAAACTTGTCGCAGCAGCAAAGACACTCACTCACCACCTTTTGTTTTTGTCTTCGTCTTCGTCTTCGTTTCCGTTTCCGTTTCCTCCTCCTCGTTCTCCTTTCGAAAATGTCCGTGCTCAGATTGCTTGAACACGGCGCAAGGCGACCTGCAAGTCGGCAAGAAGAGCGGCGAGGTCCTCCATCATCGCTGCGTGGGCACGGTCGAGCAGGTGCACGAGGTCTGGATCGCCAGCATGCGAAGCATGCAAATGGGCGACCCGCTTCATGCAATCACGCATGCGGGCGTCCATCTTGATGGCGAGGTCAGCGAGCTTTGCGAGGTCCGCCAGATCCGCCAGGTCGGCTGAAGCAAGCCCCGGGGAAGCCGGCGGCAGCGGCGGTGGCGGTGGCGCGGCGAGGGCCTCGTCCAAGCGGGCCTGCAGTCCGACACGCTCGTCTGAGAGGCCGCGAATGTGGTCGTGAAGGCGGTCGATCTCTTCAAGGCAGCCGGCAAGGGTGAGCCCGGTGGCGCTCGAGCCGGGTCGGCCGGTCCTCGCTGCACGCTGGCGCTGCATAACATCCTCATACGGGGTCTGCTGCTGCGAGCGGCGTTTGAGGTCGTGCATGCGGCGCTGGTGGCGCTCCTTCTGACGCTGGAGATGTTTGGCGGTCTGTGCGTGGTACACCGTGTTGAGATCGCGCAGCAAGGCATGCGCAAGGACGTCGGCCGAGGCATCCGGCCCTAGGTGGCGACTGCGGAAGGCCGCCACGATGCGCGCGGCCTCGGCCGGCACCCAGTGGCGTGAGAGCTCCTCGGCGGCAGACGCGGTGGCGGCGCGGTCGTGCGGGAGAAGGTTTCCGTAGGCCGCCTGCAGCGAGGCAAGCTCGTCGCGAGGCGCCCGGGATGCCTGGCACGGCGACTTGGGGCGCGGCGACCTGGACCGCGGCGAGGCGGCCGACGCGGCGCGCGGCGACTTGCAGGCGTCGTGGCAGGAGCGCGCCGCTGCTGCAGAGGCCTCAGGCACGTAGACGAGGCCGAGGTCGTCCGAGGCGTCGGCGTGCGGGAACAGGCCGCGATACGCAGGCGTGGCGCGCAGGAGCGTGAGCAGACGCGCGTTGTCGGCGCGGAGGTGGTCGATGCGCACCTGGGTCTCGCGCTGGTGCTGGCGCGAGGCGGCGCGCGCGTCGCTCTGCAGCTCCTGGTACTGGATGTCGATCTTTCGCGAGAGGCGCGCCACCTCGGCGTCGCGGAGACGCAGCGACTCTGCCTGCGCGTCGACCTGCGCCTGCGCGGCGTCGCGCGCGGCCTGCGCCTGCGCCAGCTGCGCGGCGAGCGCCTCGGCGCGCTTCTCCAAGATGGTGACGCGATCTTGCACGAGCTGGGCGTCCGCGTCGAGCGCGCGGGACGCGTCGCCGAGCTGCGCGCGCAGCGCCTCGTTGCGGTGCTCGAGGTCGTGCGCGCGGTGCTCGAGACTCGCGACGCGGTTGCGGCCGACTTGGTGCGCCTCGCGCACGGCATGCAGCTCCGCGGCGAGCTGGTCGTAGCTGTCGCGCCAGCGCTCGCTCTCGCGCACGGCCGTGGCGCGCTCCTCGGCGGCGGCGCGCAGCCGCTCGCGCAGCAGGTTGACGTCGTGCGATGCAGCTTGGGCTTGCGCGTGAGCGTGCGCATCGTTCGAGGCCAGTGCAGCGTTTGAGGCGCGCAGGTCCTCGACCTCGCCCGCCTTGGCTTGCAGCTCGCGCTTTGCGTGCTGCCACAGTTCGTAGATGCGCGTGAGCTCCGCCTTGGTGGCCGCGGCCTGGCTCGCCGTCAGCGCCGCGTGCGCGTCCTGCTTCTGTTCGCACTCCTCGTCGGCCCTGCCGCTGGCGTAGTCTGCGAAGATCTCGCCCACTGCCTCGATGACGCTCGCGCTGCGCTTGGCGTCGCCGGCACTGTGCGCGAAGTAGGCGGCGGCGCTGGCGCTGGCGCTGGCCCTGGCGCTGGCGCTGGCGCTTGTGCTGCTGCTCCGCGGCCGCGGGCGGCGGCTCGCCGAGGCTCCGAGGCCGGCCCATGGCCGCGGGCCCTCCATGCTCCCAGCAGGAGTGCGCCGCGGCGCGAGAGTGGCTACTACGAGCACGAGGAGTTCGTCTTGGACGCGTCCTCAAGTTGACGACTCGGCCCGGGCTCGCTCCGAGCGCTGCGAGGCAGTGCGAGCAGGCTCGCAAAGAACTCACAGTGCCAGTGAGTGAGTGAGAGAGAAGAAACGGCTTTGCGCAACGCAGAACCTGTTCTGCGTTGCGCAGCCCTGTGCAACGCAGAACCAGGTCTGCGCAACGCAGAACCACCTTTTGCGTTGCGCTGGCAATTGCATTTCGACACGCGTGCTTCGATCACGAGTTGTTTGGTTGTCGACGCCCGCTGGCTCAGAGATCAGCACTGCACTGCCACCTGGCCAGTGCAGGACGGGCAGTGCAGACTCTGCAGAGCATTGCACTGCCAGTGGCAGGCAAGGCTGGCGCCAACATCACCGAGCGAAGACCAGCAACGTCACGGATCCGCGCAACTCGCCTGATTCACGCCCGTCTGCGAGCTGCCGCTGGCCGCCGTGGCACCGTGGCTCAGCTGCGCGCAGGCACGCAGCGGCGGCAGCGCTCAGTCAGCTGAGGCAGCCTGGCTGTGCAACATTACTTCACGAGCTTCCATCCGCCAGCTGCCATGTGTGAATCAATGATGGCCCGTGCAGTTCGCAGTGCCACGCACCACGCTGCAGTGCGCGCCAGCCCGGGTGCGCCCGCACCGGACCCGTCGCCGCGCGCGGCTCTGCGCGTGTCCCGCGCCCCGGTCCGCTGCGCGCCGCGCGCCTCGAGCTCCCGTCCACCCAAATCGGGCGCGCTCCTGCACCGCGCCTCGGCGCCTCGCCCCGCGTCGCGTCGCCTCGCGTCGCCTGCGCCGCGGCGCCCGCGCCTGCGCCGCGGCGCCCGCGCCGCGCCGCGGCGCGCTGCGCGGCCGGCCCGCGCCGCGAAAGCGCCGCCCGCGCGGCGCCCGCGGCCGGCTGCGCGCGGCGTGCTCGCGCGCGCTCGCCGCGGCGGCCCGATTTCGCCGGCGCGCGGCGAGACGCGCGCGGCGCCCCCCGGCGGGGGCAGCGCGCGCGCGGCGGCGGCGGGGCGCGGCGGCGCGAGCAGGCGCGCGGCGGGCGCGCGGCGGCGGCGCGCGGGCGCGTGCCCCCCGCGGGGGGCAGGCCGCGCGGCGGCGGCGGGCGCGCGGCGGCGGCCTCCGCGCCGCTCGATCCGCTCCGGCTGGGCGGCGGGAGTGGAGCGGAGCAGTGGAGGGGAGCGCGGCGCGCGGCGGCAGAGCGGCAAGGGGCGCGGGCAGCAGCAGCGGCAGCGGGCAGCAAGCGGAGGAAGGATGGCGTCTCGCGGTGTGATGCGCGCGGCCCGGCTCGTGGCCGGGCGCGGCGCGCTGTCGGCGGCGGCGGTGCGCGCGGCGCCGCGCGCGGCGGTGGCGGCGGCCGCGCCCGCGGTGGCGGCGGCCGCGCAGCAGGCGCGCGGGCTCAAGACGCTCAACTTCGGCGGCACGGAGGAGGACGTGATCGAGCGCTCGGACTACCCGCAGACGCGCTACGGCGAGATCTTCAAGGATGACGTGCTGTGCATGCTGGGCTACGGCACCCAGGGCCGCGGCCAGGCGCTCAACCTGCGCGACAACGGCATGCCGGTCATCGTGGGCGTGCGCAAGAACGGCGGCTCGTGGCAGAAGGCCATCGACGACGGCTGGGTGCCGGACCAGAACCTCTTCGACATCGACGAGGCGCTCGGCAAGGGCACGGTCATCATGTACCTGCTCTCGGACGCCGGCCAGAAGATGGCCTGGGACCAGGTCAAGCCGCACCTGACCAAGGGCAAGACCCTGTACGTCTCGCACGGCTTCTCGGTCGTCTTCGCCGAGGACACCGGCGTCATCCCGCCCAAGGACATCGACGTCATCCTGTGCGCGCCCAAGGGCTCGGGCACCACCGTGCGCAACCTCTTCCTCGAGGGCCGCGGCATCAACGGCTCCGTGGCCGTCTACCAGGACGTCTCCGGCAAGGCCCAGGAGCGCGTCGAGGCCCTCGGCATCGCCGTCGGCTGCGGCTACCTCTACAACACCACCTTCCAGAAGGAGACGTACAGCGACCTCGTGGGCGAGCGCGGTGTCCTCATGGGCATGATCGCCGGCGCCTTCCACGCCCAGTACGACGTCCTCCGCGCCAAGGGCCACTCGCCCTCGGAGGCCTTCAACGAGACCGTCGAGGAGGCCACCCAGAGCCTCTACCCGCTCATTGGCGCCAACGGTGCCGACTGGATGTTCGCCCAGTGCTCCACCACCGCCCAGCGCGGCGCCCTCGACTGGGCCCCTCGCTTCGAGAAGGCCCTCCACCCCGTCTTCGAGCAGCTCTACGCTGAGGTCGAGAACGGCAACGAGGCCCGCCGCTCGCTCGACGTCAACTCCCGCCCGGACTACAAGGAGTCCCTCCAGAAGGAGCTCGACGCCATCAACTCCGCCGAGATCTGGCGCGCTGGCCGCACCGTGCGCCAGCTCCGCCCGGAGAACAACTAAGGCTCTGCGCTCTTTTGATGTGTGCATGGCATAATTTCATTTTCCTCCTTTCGTGGGATGGCCGCTCACCTTGAAGGCATCCGGGACTCGGATCAAAAGACAGACACACACTTACACACACACACAGAGAGAAGAGAGAGAGAGAAAGTGAGTGACTGACTGACTGAATGAATGAAAGAATGACCATTTGGAGGGAATGAATGCCCGAAAGCGAGCTGACGTCAAGAGAGCTCCCTGTAATCAAGAGAGCTAATCATGAGAGCTTCCTGTAATTATGAGAGCTCCCTGTAATCAAGAGAGCTCCCTGTAATCAAGAGAGCTCCCTGAAATCAAATGCCGCGGAGCCACACGATTGGATCTGAAGAAAGCTTGAAACTCGCTTTTGCAATTTGAGGCGTTCATGAAAGAATCTCACGCGGCTTTGCTCGCATCGGACCTTTTCTTGCTCAGCAGCTAATGCCGTACGAATGATCGAGGTCCACTTCATCCGGACGGAGAATGCCTGACTCAATGCCCGAGTCGCGACGCGTGCGGCCAGCGACCTTTTGGAAAATCGGGCCACTGCGGCACTCGTCGCACTGCAGGCACGAGTTGAGGCGGTACTGGCCGTTCTGGTACTGAAAGTCCTCGCACGCATTCACGGCCGACGCCGTCGGCGACGGCTTGATCTTGTTCTTGCAACCCCACGGACGGTACCACTTGTACGGCGCGCAGTAGTTGAGCTCGCCAAAGCTCTGCACGGGATCGTTATTGGGCTGATTCGAGTTCAGGGCGCAAACGGCGGCGCAGTTCTTAAGCGTCGACGCCGTGTTGTAGTACCAAATGTACCGGCACGCTGGCTGCGTAAAGCCCACCTCGGCCAGGCAGTTGAGCACCGCGGTCTTGCCCACGCTGCCAAAGATGCTCAGCACGTTCAGGTAAGCGCATTGGCGCACGGGCGTGGTGAGGTCTGGCACGCCCAGGTACAGCGCCAGGTCCGGCAGCGTTGAGCACGCGCCGCACGGGTTCTCGTGCGTCAGATAAACGGTGCCTGAGCTGTTGCTGGCCGACGCCTGCGCAGGCGTCAGCGTCAGCAGCTCGTACTGGATGGTCTCCGTGGACGACTCCGCGCGCGCCTCCGGGTTCAGAAAGCGCACGTAGCAGTCCTTCGTCTTGTCGATGAGCGTCGTGTACCCGAGGCTGCTCGGGTACGGGTCCTGCGTCTCGTACTGCGTGAACCCGACCGCCGCCAGCACCTCGTCAAGGTTCACCACCTGCGAGCGTTCCGCCAGCGTTTCCAGGCAGGCGCCCTCAGCCACGGACGCCGCGAGTGTGGCGGCCACGGCGCCGGCGAGCAGCATGGCGGTGCTCTTGCCGGAGGTTGAGCTCAAGAACTTCATTCTGTCCGTCTGCAGCACCAGCGGCGGCGGCGGCGGCGGCAGCGGCAGCAGCAAGGTCGAGCGCGCTCTGCTCGGCTCCTGACTATGCTTTCGGGTTTGCTCCGGGCGGCAAGCTTGAGGACGCCGCCCGGCCGGGTTGCCGCCCGCGGCCGCTTGGCCCGGCCTAGTCGCGCGCGGGGACCCCCTATCGCCCCGCACGTGGCGCGCGCCGCATGATGGCCCGCATCAAGACTCGGACAATCAATTAGTAATGCAATGTGTGGGATTGTGTGCATGACTGCAGTGCACGCTTGCTGCAGGAGTGCGAGGTGAGGAGGAGCCGGCGTGCTTCGAAGCCAAAGCGCGGGCGGCGGGAGCGTGCGTGCGTTGCACTCAGTCTGCGTTCAAGCCGAAGCAAGCGTTGACCTCAGCAGAGTTACTGCGGCGAAAGATCACTCACGGTGACCTGGTCGCCAGCCGGCAGGTCGACCAGCAAGCAAGTCGCGGCCCGCGGTCACGGCAATCCTGGCCTCTCTCCGAGTCCGCCGGCGAAGCTGCCAGTGCCAGTAAGTTGACTACAGTGAGCGCATCACGGCAACCAAGAGGCGCTTCGCGAAGTTGCTTGCGGCCGTCGGGAAAGCCCAGCGCCAGTGCAAGCTGCTTGCCAACTTGCAGCGCTACCAGTGGCAGCCAAAACCCAGCGACCACGAGTTTCCTGGCAGCCCATGGCCGCGAAGCCGACTTGCCGCGAGGGCGCGCAAGTGAAGCGGCTGCCGCGCAAGTGGCGCAGCGCAACGCGCAGCGCGAGGGCGCGCGCCACCACCCATTCAAGGTGGCCGAGGCGTTGCCGAGGCCTCGCAACCAAGGCGCGCCGCGAAGCCGCGATCTTCGCCGGCGTTGAGGAGCAAAGTCGAATCGCAGCGCAGCGCGAGTCGAATCGCGGCACGCGCGAGCAGAGTAGGTGGTCTCGGCGCAGCAGCGCGGCGGGCCGGGCGGGCGGCGTCGGGCGGGACGCGGCGCGGCGCGGCGTCGCCGCGCGCGCTTGGCTTGGATGGGCCGGGAGGGGAGGGAGAGAAGAGAAGAGTCGATCTCAGGGAGAGACGAGAACGCTCCTTTGTTTGTCAAGCTCACTGGCTAAGCCGATACCCACGGCTTCGGACAGGCAGGTCTGAGGAAGCAACAATTTGTGCAAGAGCGGCGCTATGTGCTTGGTCCTTACGGGATGGAGTGGTGTCATGCTTGTGACAGTCCAAGTCGAGCAAAAGACGGGACGGATGGGTGGGGGGAGGCGGGCGCGCTGGCGGCGCAGGGCGTGCAGGCCATGCTGCGACGCGAGCTGCGTGCGGCCGTCTCGATCCACGCACCCTTGTATTGTCAAGCTCACTGGCTAATTCGTCTTCCACGAATTCGGCTAGTCAGTCTGGGGTAGCAACATTCTGCAAGAGATGCGCTGATTGCGCTTGGCCCTTGCGGGCGAAGTCGCGTCATGCTTGCAAGAGTCGAGCAGCTGCGCTGGCTGGGCAAAGCGAAAGGCAGGCGGAGATCCTTTCACGCGTGTGTCTAGTAGTAGAGGTTATAGTGGGTGTGTGGGTGGCGCGAACTCGGCTCGGGTCAGGGCGGGTGATGAGGGGGTCGGTGGCGAGCGCGAGTTTCACAATCAGGGCGACTAACGGGACCGCAAACACAGAGCTTCACAACTCGGCGCTGACGTCCTCTTCTCCTTTCTTCTCCTCCTTCGGAGCTGTTCCTGCAGACGTTGTTTCTTGTCCTCCTCCGTCCTTGCAGCCTTGTTGTTATGCTTGCGTGTGTCCGTCCATGATGGCGCGTTAATCCAGCAGTATTGAGCACCATTCGGCGAGCTCGTCGCCCGGCTGGCCGGGCCGGCGCTGCAAGCGCAGCGTGCCGCTGCCTGGAGCTGCAGGAGCAGGAGCAGCGCCCGGAGCGGTGGTACCCGGAGCCCCGGCGAGCGGCAGCGGCGGCGGCGGCGCGCCGCCTGGAGCGGAAGTCGTGGAGGAGGCGGCGTATACATGGTCGAAGGGTGCAGCAGAGCTGGTGCCGGTGCTACTACCGGAGGGCAGGCCAGCGAAACGCGAGTCGGTGACGAGATGGGAGATGGAGGGTGCCGAAGCGGTGCGCGTGGCGGCCGGGACGCGCGGCACGGCGATGAGGCCGGCCTGACGCGCCTGCTTGGAGGCGTTGCAGCGCTCGATCTGCGCGGCGATGTGCTCCGGAGTGATCTTGAGCTTGCTAAGCACGCGGAAGCGCGACTTGACCATGTTGTCGTTGCGATTGGGAAAGGCGGCGGCAATGCGGACCCAGCGATTCGAGTAGCGCTTCTGCAGCTGGAGGAGGCAGAGGTCATCCTCCATGGACCACTCGCGCTTGCAGTTGGGATTGCGCATGGCCTGCCAGCGGTCGCGGCACTGTTTGGCGTTGCGATTCGGAATGAGCTCGGCAATCTTGTTCCAGGGCACCTTGACCTTGGCTCGGCTCTCGCTCGGGCCCTGCGCGTCCAGGAACGCCTGCACGCTGTCGCGCAGGAGCTCATCCTCGAAGTTCAGCCAGCGCCGACGACGCTTCTTGGCCGAGGAGCCGGACGGCGCGGACCGCGCGCTCTCGGGCGAGCCAGGAGCGTCGTCCAGCGCGTCGTGCTCGTTGTCTTGATCCTCTCGCGAGCGCTTGCGCGTCGCTGACACGTGGCCGTACAGCTGCGCGAGCTGCGCGGGCTGCAGGTGGTGCGCGCTCTCGCTCTTGACGGGCTGGGGGAGATGCTGATGCTGATGGTGCATCGGCTGCTGCGCGCGCTCAAGCGCAGCTGCGGTGCTGTTGCTGCGCACGGGCACGGGCGGTGCGTCGTGATGCTGGTGGTGCGAAAGATGGCCTTGGTAAAGCGCGGGCGAGCCCGGCTGGTGGTGGTGGTGCTGCTGCTGCTGCAGTTGCGGCGGCGGTGGCGGCAGCGGCGGCAAGCCGCTGCCGACGGCCGAGTCATAGGAAGGCGAATAGTGGTTGGCGACGTACGGGTTGGCGCCGGCGTCGTGCTGCTGCTGCTGCTGCTGCTGCTGCTGCTGCTGTGGAGGCGGCGACGGAGACTGACCGGACGGCGCATAGCCAAGCCCGAAGGCGGAGCGACGCAGGTCCGCGAGGTGTTGCAGGTTGAGATGATCGGCGGCATTGGGGTCGTGGTCCTCGAGGCCGTGCAGGTGATAATGGCTACGACCGAGCACGTGGCTCGGGGACGAGCGACCGCTGGATTGGAGCGGCGGCGGCGGCGGGCTGCCGGCCTCCTGGCCGATCTCTGCGAGCTCTGTGGTTGGGTCGGTGACGTGGTCGTCGTCGGCCACGTGCGCCGACCCGCCGTGACTGCTGTAGAAGGAGCCGCCGTGAGTCTCCATTTTGGGGTGCGGCGCCAGGTGTTGGTGTTGCTCTGGGTTGACGTGGTAGTGCTGCGTCTGCTGGTGTTGTTGATGATGTTGATGCGCGAGGTGGTCGTGCTGGTGCTGGTGCTGGCCCTGACCTAGGCGCGCGACGGCGGTGTTGTCTGCGCTAGGAATTGCGCGTTGCTGGTGTTGTTGGTGGCTGTGCAGGCGGTGTTGGTCGAGCTGCTGCTGGTGCTGGTGCTGCTGGTGGTGGTGGTAAGAAGGGTGCACCGCGTCGTGCGCCGGGTCGTGCGAAGCGGTGGCGTGCGGGTCGTGGCCGTGCGCAAAGGCGGCCGGCCAGCGCACGGCGCCGGCCGCGCTGTCGCCGTGACGGCGCAGCAGGACGAGGTCTCTGCTGCGCTGGTCGGCGCCTTCCAGCAGCATCCTGTTCTGCATTGATTGCTGCTCGCTACGAGGCGGTGGGAGTCGTTGTCGGCGGGCGGTCCCGACGGCCGAGCCCAGGCCCGGCCGCTTTTGACCGGTCGGCTGAGGAAGCTGTCGAGCCTGTCGGAGCTAGCTGGCCTAGCCTAGCTGCCTGCGCTGCGCCCGCTACTGCGGCGGCCTGCTTGCCTGCGCCTGGTGCTTGGCGTTGGTTTGCTAGCTAGCTAGCGCGCGCACGCGGCTCCCTCGGCGCGAGGCGTGGCTGGGGGCGCGCGAGCGAGCGACGTGGGCGGCTCGCGTCGAGTCAAGGCGCGCCGAAGCAGAGGGCCGAGTCTGAGCGGTGCCCCGCCGCTGCCTCCGCCTGCTTGAGCTGTTGCTTGTTGCTTGCCGCTGAGCGAGGCCCCGCCTGGCCGGCCGGCTGGAGCGCCGAGGCGCGCCGAGCTGCGCCGAGCCGAGCGCGGCACCGAGCCGAGCCGAGCCGAGTCGAGTCGAGTCGAGTGGAGTCGAGTCGAGCGTCGAGCCGCGCCGGGCGCCGGGCCGGGCGCCGGGCCGGGCAAGCGGCGAGCACGCGTGCGCTACTGTGCGCTGCTGCGGGCGGGTGGCGAGCGTGTCTGGCGCAGACTGGCTGGCTGTCTGCCTGTGCCTAGATCTCGGGCCTGCCTGCCTGCCTGCGCTGCACTGCGCTGCGCTGCACTGCGCTGCGCTGCGCTGCAGAAGTGCCCCTGCTCTCCGTGTGCTTTGAAGTGGTCCTGCGTTGCGAGCTGACTGAGGGTTCCTGACGCAAAGACTTGCAACAGAAGGCAGGCACCGCGCAGCCGCCGCAGCGCAGCGAACCTCCGAGCCTGCGCGGCGCCCTCCACTCGCGCCTCCGAGCCGGGTGCACAGCCCAAGGCAAGCCTGGTCGCGCCGAGGAGCCCTCGCGCGCTCCTTCTTCCGCCGCCGCAGCGCGGAGCTCGCGTCGGCCACCGGCTGCCTGCCTGCCTGCCTGCCTGCCCTGGCCCAGGAGTCTGGGACGCCGCAGCGCAGACCCGCGCAGCTGCGCCGTGCGTGGGCTGGCCTGGCAGGGCGTGGCCTGGCAGGCGGGCCGGGCGGCGCGGGGAGGCGAGGCGCAGCAGCAGCAGCGGCTGGCGCAGCAGCACCAGCAGCCGCCGCCGCCGGCGCGGAGCGGAGCCAAGGGCGGAGAGCGCTCGCGCGCAGCGCCGCGCGGCCAGGCAGCCAGCGAAGGTCAGGGCTGACCTCGCGGCGCGGGAAGACTCGGAGGAGTCCTCCGGCAGTGGCTGCGGCGGCTCGCAACGCCGGTGCGGCGCCACGCCGCGCGGCTGCGCTGCCGCGGCTGCGGTCGCCCTCCAAGGCGCGGCGCGGCGAGCGAGGCCGGGGGTGCAGAGGCGCCGCGGTGGCGGCAGCACGCGCTTGCCAGGCTAGCTCGCAGGCTCGCAGCAAGCTTGCTTGCTTGCTTGCTTGCTGCGCTTAGCTGCGCCGCTGAAAGCGTGCCCGCCGGCCCAGACGGCCTGTGTCCCGCTCCACGCCTGCGACGCCGCGCTCGCGAGCTCCTGCGCCGCGCCGCGCCGCGCTGCGCTGCGCCGCGCCGCCGCGCTGCGCTGCGCGCTGCGCTGCGCCGCGCCGTGCCGCGCCCGCCGCGCTGCGCTGCGCTGCCGGCCTCGCGCAGGCCGGTCCCGGCTGCGCGCGGCGCTGGCGCTGCGCAATGCGAGGCCGGCGCCGCGACCCCGCGGCGTTTGGGGGTTTGCGCGCGCGGGGCGGCCTGGCGCGGCGGCGCGGCCGCTAGCGGCCAGCTAGCGCGCGGGCTAGCGCCAGGCCGGCCCCGCGGCGCCGCGGCCGGCTGGCCGCCGCGTCGAGCGCTGTCGGCAAGGGGTTCAGACGCGGCGGGCGGCCAGCAGGCGGCGGCGCACGGCGCTCCGTCGTCCCCTCACTCACTGTCAAGCAAGTCTTTCTGGGCAACGTCCTCAGCTCTGAGCTCGCGGCCCGCCTCGATTTGCACGCGGGCGCGCGCGGCGGCGCCCGCAGCGCAGGGTCCAAGGCGAGCTCGTGGACGACGTCAAGCACCCTGGCTGGCTGGCTGGCTGGCTGGCAGGCAGGCTGGCTGCCTGCCTGGCCGCCTTGGAGGCGCCCTCTCTCGCGCACATGCATGCATTGCATGAATCAAATGAAGAAGCCGGAAAGGCACAAGCAAAGAGCCACGCAGGGCGGGCAAGGTGCTGTAACTTACAGGAGAAGCGAGCCAGCGGCGAGAGCCACCAGCCTGAGCTAGCTAGCTAGGTAGAGCTAGGCCGTGCGCAGCGGCGGCGCGCGACAAGGCTGGCTGGCGGCCGGACCAATCGCCGTGGTCGCTCGCTCAGCCCGAAGAGCTTGTGCTGCTCGCCATCATGAAGATGGCGGCGCGAGCGGGAGCCAGAACAGGCCCGAGGTGCGGCGAGCCTCAAGGCACGGTCTCATTGCCACGGGCGGCGCCGTTGACTAGGCTCCCGGCCCGGCTCGAACGAGATCTCAGGCTCGCTAGCTAGCCAGAGCGAGAGCCACCCCAGGTCCACTGCAAGCACGAACAACAACCAGCCAACCGGCGAAGCAGTGTGCCCGCCCGGCGCCGCACTGTGCCACTGCCGCAGCGCTGCTCTTCGAGTTGCTTGCTCCCTCGGTCGCGCACGCACTCGTCAACGCCCGCAAGAGGCCGACCCAATCCGACTTGGGACTTTCGAGATCCTGGCAGCCTGCGCGACGGCGTCGGCGAGCCGGACCAAGAACCACGGCTTGTACATGGGCGCGAGCCGCGTATGGCCAGAGCGAACTTGGAAATATCGGCTGGGTCGACTCGGGCCCGCGAGGCGGCGAGGCGGCCAGCTCACTCCGCTGGGCTCGGCCCCTGCCAGCGGGCGCGGAGCGCCGTGCGCGTGCGCGCGCTAATGCGCTGACCCGAGCGCTGGCTGGCTGTCGTGCCTGCCTGCCTGGCGCCCGAGCGGGCGGGCCTGGCCACCCGAAACACGAATTCGGATGTTGCGTGTGAGCGCTCGGAGCCGAGCCTGGCTGTGCGTGCAAGGCTTCAAGCCAAAAAATGCGCGAGCGCCTGTTGCTTGCTGCCATTTTGCACGCTGACGCTCTTGCCGTCAGATGGCAGTTGTACCATGGGTGGTGGCGGCTCAGGCTGAATGCTGCTGCAACGCAAGGCTACAGCCATGACAAAGAGGGCGGCACCTCGACGACCTCGGACGTAACTTTGTCCCGTGCCGAAGATCCCGATGCAAGTCGTTGACGAGTTAGGCCAGCTGGCAGTGCAGTGCAGTGCTGACAGTGCGTGCGCACGTCTCGTTGGCGTTGACCTCCTTCCACGGCCACTGGCACTGGATCGGATCTGAAGCTCTCCGCAGTTCGCAACGAGCGCGGGAGTCAGGGAAGCGATGACGTCGCTGCTTGAAGTAAGATGTCTGAGGTATTTGAACATTGCTGTGCCAGCAAGCGATTGCAAGCAATGGCCAGGCAGCCGCAAGCACCCAAAGTGTTCTCGTTATTTGTTTTGGACAGTTCACATTTTCTTTGGCTCTCTTCGCCGCGGCGCTTTGAAACCTTACTTGAGCCCAAGGCCGTGCTCGAGAGTGGCAATCTGCTGGAGCAAGCTGGTGATCTGCTTGCGCTGCAACTCGAGCTCACGCGTGACCTGGCGGTGGCCTGGTGGCGGGAGAATGGCCGCGGGCGAGTGAGGAGACGCAGCGTCGAGCTGGTTCGACGATGCGGACGCGCCACCATTCGCCGAAGGGGAGGATGCGTGTGAAGCGACATCGGCGAGCTGCAGACGGTGCTGCTGTTTGGCATGGCGCTTGGTCTGCAGAGCGTGCAACTCGCGACGCAGAACGTTGATCTCGTTGGTGAGGTCCACAGACTCGCGCAGGAGACGCATCTTGTCGCTCTGGTGCACCTTGAGGTCCTTGGTGAGCTTGCGCTTGAGCGAGTCCACGGACTTCTCCAGGTACTCGCGCTGGCGATTGTACTCGCGCTGCACCTGCGTGGTGGCCTCCGCGTCCTGGCGACCCTTGCCAGGACCTGCAAGTGCGCCGGGCGGGCCTGCCGCCACGTCCTCCGCGCCGGCCTTGCTGGCATTTTTCTTGTTCTTCTTCTTTTTGGCGTCCTCGCCGCCGCCGCCGCCGCCGCCGCCGCCGCCGCCGCCGCCAGCCGCCGCAGCCGCAGGGCCCGACGCGGGCGGCGGGTTCGGATCCGGGTCGGCGACCTGCGAGTAGGTCTTGTACATGTGGACGATGCGCGCCTTGAGCGCGAGCGGGTCGCCAAGCGCCTGGATGGCCTCATGCAAGTCCACCTTGCACTGGTCGGCGGCGATCTTGCCCTCGCGCAGCTTGCGCGACTGGTCGTCGATCTCCTTCTGCATGCCGTCGATCTTGAGACGGAGCTCGCCAATCATGAGGTCGAGCGCCGCGTTGCTCTTTTGGTACTGCTCGAGCTCCAGGTCCATCTCCTTGATCTGCTGCCGCATGTCGGCGATCTCGTTCTCGCGCGGCTCGATCTGGCGCTTGAGCTCCTTGATCTTGTAGTCCAGAACGAACTTGAACTTCTCCAGCTCCTGGTTCTTCTTCTTGAGGTCATAGATGCGCTTCTCCTTGTCCTGGATGGTCTCCTCGCGCTCCTTGATCTCCTTGCGGTGCCCGTGGATGTCCTTCTCCAGGCTCTTGATGCGCTCGTACAGGTCCATCTCGCGCTCCGTGAGCGACTTGATGCGGTCCTTCTGCTGCTCGATGTCATTCTGCAGCGTCGAGAACTTCTTCTTCATGAGGCCGTTCTCGCCCTTGAGCCGGATCGTAGCTTCGCGCTCCGACTTGAGCTTGGTCTCATACTTGTCCTTGAGGTCCTCGATCTCCATGTCCGCGTCCTCCTCCACCTCCTGCTTGCGGTCTTCAAACTGCTTGATGAGCCGCTGCTTCTCCTCCTCCACCTCCTCGCGGTCCTTGAGCTCACGCGCAAGCTTGTTCTCGTACGACTCCGTGACCTCGTTCACGTACCGCTCGTGCGCCTCGACCAGGACCTGGTTCTCCTCGTCCCACTTGAGTGCCATCTGCTCGCGCTCGTGCGAGAGCGCATCAAAGCGCTCCACCTCCGCGTCCACCTTCTCCTGGTACGAGCGCTCCACCTGGTCGAGCTGCTCGGCGTGCTGCTGCTCCAGCTTGTCCAGGCGATCCTTGAACATGTTCTCCATGCTGCGCTTCTCCGCGTGCAGCTTATCGTACTTGCTGCGGTCCTGCTCCAGCTCCTCGGTGAACTTGGTCGTCACCTCCTTGATGCGGTCGTTGTAGTTCATGTCCTTGAGCCGCAGCTGGTACTCGTTGTGCAGCGTCAGCTCGTCCACCTTGTTCTTGAGGTCCTGCATCAGGCTGTTCTTTTCCTCCAGGTCCGACTTGGTCACCAGAATCTCCTCGGCGAACGGCAGGGGCGCCTCCTTCTCGCGCGCGTTGCGCGTTGCGCGCCCGCCTGCTTCTGGCTCCTCCTTGACCGTGAAGATGGCCAGGCTCCCGTCCTCGCCGCACGTGAAGAGGAACTGGTCGTCGTGGCTCGCGCATACGCGCGTGATGCGCCCGGCGTGCACCGCCACGTGCCGCATCTGCTCCAGCTCCAGCGCCACGCACTGCGGCGCGGGCCGGTCCGAGCCGCCCGGACCGAAGTTTCCGCCGCCGTGAGCCGCCGACGGCGAAAGCGGAGGCGCAGACTCCTCGCCCCCATCGCCTGCTCCACCAGCGCCACCAGCACCACCAGCGGCAGCTGTTGGGCTCGACGACGGGTCGCCCCCGGTCGCGGAATTGCTGTTGGGGCCCATGCCGCCGCCGCTGATGGACACGGCGTCGTCCTGGGACGCTCCTGCCGTCGTCGCCGAGGCACTCGTGTGGTTTGCGGAGAGCGGTAGGTTGAGCATGGCCACGGCGCCGAAGCGGCCGTCGCCCGTGGGCACCATGGTCGCGAAGAGCGAGCGACCAGTGTGCGAGATGGCCAGGCGCTCGAAGCTGAGGCCCTCGGGCGGCGCCGCCTCGTAGAGGACGTGGCCGTTGCTGAGCTGCACCTCCTTGAGCTTGGTGTCGGGCGCCGCGGAGCAGAGCGCCGCCGTGGCGTCCACATCGCGCGCCACGCTGCTCTGCAGCACGTTGCCCTTGCACACGAACTCGCCGTCTTTGCGGCCCTCCTTGATGCACCACCGGTATACGACGCCGTCGGCGCCGGCCGATACCAAGGCGCGGTCGTCCAGCGTCCAGTTCACCGAGAGCACGCGACCCGCGTGGCCGCGCAGCGTCAAGATGCACTCGAACGTGTAGGTCTGGAAGATCTGCACCACGTTGCCGTTTGCCGCCGCAAAGTACTGGCCGCCATGCGAGAAGCGGCACTCTTTGCACGCCTTGATGGGGAATTCCTTGTACGTGCGGATGTCGTCCATGAGCAGGTTCATGAGCCGCAGCTTGTCGGAGAAGCCCACGAGCAAGTGCAAGCCGGACGGGTGAAAGGACAGCGCGAGCGGCACTTCCGAGAACTCGCGCATGAGCACGACCGACTTGTCCACGTAGTTCCACACGCGCACCGTGCGGTCGATGCCGCAGGTCGCCACGAAAGGCTTGCGCATGCACACGTCCAGGCCGGTCACCTGCGAGCCCGTGCCGGCATCCTCGGCCGCAGCAGCCGCCGCGGCGCCAGACGCCGTGGCGGCCATGCCCACGTCGTTCACAAACGGCCCGTGCACCGCCGTCGTGAGCAGCTCGAAGCTCATCTCGTCCGCCTTGAGAATGTCCGTGTTGGACAGCCCCAGCACGTAGACCTGGTTGTTGGCTAGCGAGCACGCAATGTTGTCTTCGCTGGGCGAGAGCGCGAGGTTCACGACGCGGCTCGACTTGCCCTCGATCGCGAACGTCTTGGTGTGCCGGTAGTACTCGTGCGGGTCGTCGGTCTGCTCGAAGATGCGCAGCGTATTGTGCGCGCCGCCACACACGAGGCCCTTGTTGTACGCCGCCAGGGAGTCAATGGGTAGCATCTCCAGGCTGTCGTCGCCCTGCTGCTGCATGAAGGCCAGCGTGCCGCGGAACTCGAAGCTCTCAAAGAGCAAGAGGTCGCCTGTATCGGTGGCCACGACGAGGCGCTCCTGCTCGCGCAGCCACGCCAAGCACATGTACTGCTGCACCTCGCGCTTGAAGCTGAAGGGCACGGACCGCGTCGCGCCGTCCTGAACGCGCAGGAACTTGAGGATGCCGTCGCCAATCACGCACAGCGTGCTGGCGTCCCACGGACAGAACTCCGTGCACGTGATGGCGTTGCCCTGCACGTTGGTCGTCTTGCTGGAAACCACGCACTTGCTTTTCTCCCACGCCCACACCATGGCCACCCAGTCCGGCGCCGCGCCCTGCGCGAGCAGCTGCTTGCTGTCGCCTGAAAAGCTCAGATTCACCAGCTCCACCGCGCGCATCTCCGAGCACACCAGCACCTTGCGCTTCTTGAGCGACGCCGCGTCATAGATGGACACCACCGGGCCCTCGCTGCTGCGCTCCGCCACCGCCACCAGCTTGCGGTTCGGGGACGTTGCCACCGCGCAGATCCCGCCTGACCGGTCCGAGCCCGGGATAAACCGCTGCGCCTTGGACTCCACATTGTACAGCACCACCACGTGCCCGCACGGGTAAACCACCGTCACCTCGTCCAGGTACACCACGTTGCCGCGCACGTCGCTCCGCAGCCCGAACACATGCTCAAGCTCCATATTCTCCTTTTCCTGGCTGGGCCTGGCTGGCGCACCTCGCGCGCCAAGCGAGAGCGCCCGCGAGCGCCAACGAGCGCCCGCGCGCCGCGCGAGCTTGAGGGCAGACGCGCGCCGCCGCGGCGCGCCGTCGGGTTGGGTTGTAGTGCGTCAAGCGCCGTCAACCTAAAAGCGAGACAACCCAAAAGGAAGGTGTGTACTACGATCTCTTTCTTTCTCTCTTTCTTTCAACGGATAGTTCAGGAAACGCGAAGCAGTGCGGGGCTCGGCGGGACTCGGAACGATCTCGCTCGCTGGCCCAGTGCGTAAGCGCTGGGTGTACCGGTGGCACTAGCGCACGAGCGCGCAAGTCTCTTTCTCTCTCTCTCCCTGTTTTTTTGTCTCCCTCTCGCCGGGGGCTCTCGGGCTTGCGTGAGATGTGACTCCAAGGGAACTTCAAGTTCCAAACAGTAAAAAAGTCCATGCTTTACCACTCGTTGGGTCTGTGGAGACGTGTCTGCTGCTGCGAACCCAAAAGGAAAAGACGCGTGCATAAGAGGTCCGCGCTCTTTCTACCACTCGTGTCGTGTAGGAGAGATGGGCCGCTTCCGCGCGGGCCCTTTCTTTTTGTGAGTTTGTTTACTTATTCTTTGCTTTCTTGGCTGCCCCCGCACTTCCCCCGCGCGCACCGGACGGCACACGCTTAGAAACCAATGTCATCCCAATCAATGTCGTTGGGGTCCTGCTCCTCGTCGTCATCGTCAGCAACGGCGTCATCAAAGGCCTCGGCAGGGGCGTTGTTGGGGTCGAGCGCGGAGAAGGAGACAGGCCAGCGCAGGATGCCACCAATGCCGCCGAAGCCCTTGCAGAACTGGCTGCCCTGCTGGCTCTTGTCGGTGATGAACTCGAGCGTGGTACCAAAGTTGCGGTAGTTGGTGGCAAGGTACTCAGTGAGCGCCATGCGCTCCTTGATCTCGAGGTCGACGCCGTCCGGCGTGACGAAGTTGCGCGAGTCCTGGGCCTGCTCGGGGCTGAGGATCTTAAAGGTGGTCTCGTTGGTCTGGTTGTTGAGAAGCTCGAAACGCTCGTGCTCGAGATTCTCCCACACGAGAAGTGTCTCGACGGCACCCATCTCGAGCGCCGTAAAGGTCTCCGAGATGCCGAAGCAGATCTTGCCCGTGTCGCGAGAGATCTCATCGAAGAAGGCCGTGATGAGCTTCTTCTCCTGCACAAACTTGACGCTGGCGAGCGCGTCCTGCGAGAGCTCGATGGCCTGGTTGAAGCCGTTCTCACCGCCGTACGAGACGTCGACGAGGCCGATGATGACGGCCTTGAGGCGCAGGTCGAGCAGGTCCGAGGTGGAGAGCACGTTCTTGAACTCGGCGGAACCGGCCAGGATGAGGCCCTTGACGTTGGGGCGGTCGTTGGTGATGAAGCACTGCACGGCCACCTCGGCGCACTTGCGCACGTAGTTGTGGCGCTTCTCCAGGCGCAGACGCGCGAAACGCAGCGCGGACTGACCACCGCGGCCGTGCTTCTTGGGCAGGTCCACGGTGAACTTGGTCAGCACCTCGCGCGTGTTGCCGCTCAGCGTGCCGAAGAGGCACCCGTTACCATCCATGACAATGAAGCCGTACTTGTCGTCGTCCGCCAGCAGCTCCTCGAGCGCCTCCGTGTGGAAGCGGTTGTCGCACATGTACAGGGACGTGTTGATGGGCTTGAAGGGCTCGAAGTCAATGCTCACCTTCTTCTCCTTGCCCTCGTCCGTCAGGATGGTGCCCACGAAGAGCACCAGGCCGTTCGGCGGGCACCGGTTGTACAGCTTGAGCCGCTGCTGCGTGCTCGTGATGGCGCTCAGCACCGACAGCCGGTTCACGCGCGACTTGATGTTGGTGGCCGTGCCGGCCTCGTCTGTCAGCATCTTGTTCACCTTCGGCAGCTGCTCGCCCGGCGGCATGATGAGCGAGATCATGCTCGTGCCGTTGCCCCTGCGCGCGCACCACCACCACCATCATCGCGTCAGTGATCCGAGTCCTCCATTCACGGGACCGCGCTGCAAAGGCCCGCCCCGCCCCGCCCCGCCCCGCCCCGCCCCGCCTCGCTCGCCTCGCCTCGCCATCCCTTGGCGCGCCGTTTGCTCGCAACTTACTTCGCCTGCGTGAGGGTCTTGATGAGCTTCTTCATCTTCCACAGCTCCACATTCTTGTTCGCCTCGTCGTCCGCCATGGTGCCGCGCGCAAGACCGCAAGCAGCCGCCGCCGCCGCCCGCCGCCTCTGCCCCGCGCCGCCGCGCCGCTCCGCGTCTGCCGCCCGCGCGCGCGCGCCCCGCGCCCGCCACCCCTTCGGCGCGCCCGCCGCACGCTTCGCGCACGATCCGCATGTTCGCTTTAGAGGCGACGTTTCCCACTTGCAGTCCTACGAGAGACCATACAATTCAACTTCGCGTGCATGTCTGAGCTGGCCAATGGATTCCGCTGGCCTGCTTCGGTTCGTCAGCGTAGCATCCTCGACGACGACTACGTGTTGAGTGGCTGTACAGAACTAAGTTGGTTCTTGCAAGGTTGTAGCACCTGGCTGGTACGGCGAGCTCAAAGATGATGTGCTGACAGTGAGTTCCGACTCGGACTCTTTCAGAGTGAAGGGGCCTGTGAAACTGCCTGCCGGCTCCGCGTGCCGAGCTTGCTTCTTGTGGCCTGGCACCGTCTTGCCCTCTCTCTTCTCTCTTCTCTTCTCGTCTTCCCCGCCGAGTCGCCGCTCGAAAGGAAACGCTCGCCCCCCTCCACCTTCACAGTCAGTGCAGCGCAGCTTGCCTCACTCCGGCGGCTCAACGCGCAAGTGGCCAAAGCTCGGCGAACGCCCTTGCAGTGCTTGCACACACACGCACGGTTGCGCGCGCCACTGTCGGCCTGGCCCTGCCAGGAAGGCGGCTCGAGCCAGAGCAGGCTGCACTCGCCACGCTGCACGAGGCCAGCCGCCTGGCAAAGTGGACCTGCGCGGCGGCGGCGGCGGCGGCGGCGCGCGGCGCGGCGCGCGGCGGCGGCGGCGGCGGCGGCGGAGGCCGCGGGCGGCGGCGCAGGCCAGCGCCGGCAGGCCAGCGCCGGCGAGGCCGCGCGGCGGCAGCGGCGGCAGCGGCGGAGAGGGGATCGGCGCGCACGCGCTCAGCACGTGCGAGGTGCTCGCGCAGAGCGGCGCGCGCGAGGAGCAGCGGGCGCTCGTAAGGCTCGCGAGGAGCAGCAGGGACAGGCGCAGGCGCAGGAGGCGCTACGAGTAGCGCAGGCGGAAATGTCGTTCTTGAGGAGCCCGTTCAAGCGCAAGAGCGCGCGCGGCGACGAGGACGAGCCGGAGCGCGGGGAGGCGCCGCCGCAGGGCCCGGCCGGCGCGCAGGCGCAGGGCCAGCAGCAGCAGGCGCCGCAGTCGCCGCAGTCGCCGCAGGGCCAGCAGCAGGGCCAGCAGCAGGGCCAGCAGCAAGGCCAGCAGCAGCAGCAGCAGCCGCAGGGAGGGAGCATGCGAATGCCGCCTCAGAGCCCGAGGGACGGGATGCGCAGCCCGCAGCAGAGCGCGCGGCGGCCGACGTCGGCGCGCGGCGCGCCCACGGGCGGCGGGTCGACGCGCAACATGGGCGGCAGCCCTCGCACGTCGCCGCATCAGCTGCCGCCCAAGTTCGCCTCGGACAGGCCGCGGCGCAGCGGCGGCTTCGAGCCGCCTGCGCGCGGCGGGCCGCGGCCCTTCACCGCGCAGGGCGGCGGGCGGCCGGCGAGCACTGCGGGCCGCGGGCGCGGCGGCAGCGCCAGCTTCGGCGCGCGCGGCAGCGCGGGCGCCGGGCGCGGCGGCGGCTTTGGGCGGCCTGGCAGCGTGCGCAGTGGCGCGGCCGGGCGACAGGGCTACGGCGCGGTGGCGGGCGACGAGGAGGAGGTGGAATATGACCCCATCCCGGCGGAGTGGAAGAAGGCGTCGAGCCGGCAGCGGCGGTTCACGGCGACGGCGCGGCCGGACCTCTTCGAGAACGGTGACCCGATGAACGGCGTGGACTTTGAGGACGCGATGCCGAGCCGCGACTTTGTGGACCTCATGGACAAGCTGGAGGAGATGGAGCAGGAGGTGACGCAGACCGTGGAGCTGCAGCGCGCGAGGGAGGAGGGCGCCGCGGACCCGGCGGCCGCGCAGAGGCGCAGCCGCGGGCGGCGGCAGCGGCGGCTCAAGTTCAAAATCCCGGACGAGTGCATCTACGAGGGCGAGCTGTACAAGCGCGGCGAGTTCCGCAAGAACTGGAACCGGCGGTACTTTAAGATGAACCGGCTGCGCGTGGAGCTCAATTACTACAAGCCGCCGGCGAACCTGGGCGTGTCGCGGAACCTGGGCGTGCCCAAGGGCACCATCAACTTGGCGTACACGCGCGTCATCTACCCGGTGCCCAAGCGCAGGCACAAGAACTCGGCCATCAAGTCGGAGAACGAGTTTCACCTCGTGGAGCACGACCCGCGCGACGGCCGTGCGGTGCGCACCTACGAGTTCGCCGCCGGGTCCCCGGAAGAGGCCGAGACGTGGGTGTACAAGCTTCAGCTTCTCGAGCAGGCGCGCGAGGACTACGCCATGTCGCACCCGTCGGTGCGCGACCCTAGCGTGGCGCCCGAGGTGGACCCGGAGGAGGCGACGCGCCGCTGGGACGAGGCGCAGAACTGGACGGCCTATGGCCTCGGCCTCTTTGAGGGCCGCATCGGCATCCCGTCGCGCTTCACCATTCAGGCGCGCGACGCCACGGGCGACACCATCGTCTTCGTCAATAAGACGCCCACTGTTGTACTCGAGAGCGAGGACCTGCACTACGATCTGCAGGTCGAGGACAATCAGGACGGGACCTTCTCGTGCGAGTACGTGCCGGCGCGCCTCGGTGAGTACGAGCTCACCGTCATGCTGGACGGCTTTGACATTTATGGGTCGCCCTTTCACCCGACCATCTTGCCCGCGCCCGCTGCCACGGGCCACTGCACGGCGGACGGGCTCGGCCTGCTCTGCGCTGTGGTGGACCAGGCCAACGAGTTCACCATCGTGGCGCGCAATGAGTTCGACGAGCCCGTCTCGCTTGATGAGGGTCAGGAGTTCGTGGTGACGCTGGGCGCGCCGCTGCAGCTGCAGGAGACCCGCGACAATGGGGACGGCACGCTCCGTGTCGTCTACGTCGTCGACATGACCCGCGACGAGCTCCTCGAGAAGCAGGCCTCGGGCGAGGAGGTTAGCGCCGAGGTCATCGTGCGCCTCGACGACGGGCGCAGCACCATTGAGCCGCTGCGCCACATCCAGGGCAGCCCCTTTCGTCCGGGCGTTGCGGCCTCGCTCAGCGCCGAGGACATCGCCGCCGCTTACACGGCGTCCGAGTTCAACAAACTCTTGCGCGAGCGCGGCGACGCTGGGGCAGGCGCTGCCAACGAGATGAACCCCTTCATCACCTTCAGCAAGATCCTCAAGGAGAGCGGCCTGCTGCGCGGGGCCGGCCCCGAGGAGACGCGCCCGATGGCCATTGAGAACGCGCCCTCCGCGGACGACGCGTCCTCCATTGCTTCGCAGCTGCAAGCGCGCGACGCGCCAGCTGTCTCGCACGTGCAGACGGGCGCCACCAGCGGCTTTCTCGAGATGCATAGCAACGGCTCGGCTCCGCAGGAGCAGTACCAGCCGCAGCCTCAATCACAACCCAGGCAGCAACAGCAGCAGCAGCAACAACAGCAACAACAGCAACAACAGCAACAGCAGCAGGCGCCGCCCTCATCTAGCTACTTCCCGCTTTTGAGCGGCGCCATGGACCTGGACAGCGTGCCGCCGGCGCCGTTTCAGCTGTCGGGCCCGTTCATGAGCGGCGGCGACGGCGCCTCCTCGTACGGCAACGGGTGGACGCCACACGAGGACGAAGCGCCCATGGTGCGCGAGTCGCTCGAGGAACGCGCGCGCGAAATCGAGCGCGAGCGCGAGGACCTGCTCCGCGCTCGCCGCGAGATTGACGAGTCGCGCCAGCTGCTGGACGAGAAGGTGCGCCAGATGGCCAGTCTGCGCCGCAGCGTCCAGGCCGACTCGGAGAGCCTCGTGGAGCGCGCACGCCAGATTTCCAAGTCCGGCGAGGACGAGGACGCTGCACCGGGTCGCGCGCGCACGCGCTCGCGAGGCCGCGAGAACGATCCGCACCGCGCCACCATCCCTGGGGGCCACGCCAACCTGCCCGCCGACGAGGACCGCGACTTTGCGCAGCGCCGGGCGCGCCCGCAGCAACAGCAACAGCAGCAGCAGCAGCAGCAATCGCCGCAGCGGGCTGGCGGCAAGGGCGGGCCGCTGTTGACCAAGCAGATGATTGGGCTCTTCGACAAGCACGCCGTCGTGCTCTCGCGCGTGTACGAGTTCTACAAGCAGCTGGGCAGCACCAATGCCGTCCAGCTCTCGGATGTGATCCAGCTCGCGCAGGACTATGACGTGACGCCCACCTTTATCTCGCGCAAGGAGATCCGCGACCTCTACGCTGAGGTTGCCCGCAACGCCAACGTGTCGGCGCTCTCGTACGGCTCCTTTGTCGAGATGCTCGCGCACATCGCCGTACACTCGCTGTCCAAGCCCATGTTCGCGCACCTCTACTCGACCGACATCTCCAAGGTCAATGTCCTTCTTACCATGTGGGGCCTCGCCGACCCGGTCAAGCTCTCTGAAATCCAGGAGGACAAGGCTGAGGCCATGTACTAAGCGAGACGGAGACATCTTTACGTTCATTCAAGAAGCACTTTACGTGGAGCTGATTTACAAATTCACGACGTTGCCTTGCCTTGACTGTGAGTTCATTCAAAAAGCACTTGACGTGGAGCTGATCCACAAAACACAGGACGTTGCGTTGCCTTGAGTTCATTTTAACAAGCACAAAATACACGACGTTGCGTTGCGTTGAGTGGTCTTGCGCTGCCTCCAGAGCCTGGCCCTTAAGCCGAGCCTCGCCATTCGATTGCGCACGAGAGGAGACTGTTGCGCTGGCGCGCACAAGACAAAGAGGGTGGCTGGCGCACAAATCAAAGAAACCTGCTCGTGTCTGTCTTCTTTTCTCATGGGCGGCGCTCGGATGATTCACTCACTCCTCACTGCTCGCGGAGGCTACCTCGGGCAACTCGGCTACCTCGGGCAACTCGGCTACCTCGGGCAACTCGCAACGCTGTGCCTTGCGGTGGCAGCGCTCATATACCTTGTAGGTGCCAGGGGCAGCAGCCTCGGCCTCGGCGAGCTCGATGCAAATGCACTGCGGCCTCTTGGTGACCGGATTGTGCGCCTCACGCGGAACGAGGCGCACTGCGTCCCGTCCCTTGAGCATAGCGTTGGAGCACCAGTTCTCGCGGCCCTCGAGCTTGGACCACTTGGTGTTGCACGCTGGATAGCGCTCCCGATACGCCTGCATGGCGGCGTCGGCACGGCCCTGGTCTGCCAAGATCTCCTCCACCTGCTCCAGCTCGAGCGTCGGGTGGCCCATCGGGTCGAAGTAGCGACCCTCAAGATAGCCCTTGAAGCGGTAGTCCTTGTTCTCGCGGTAAAAGGTGCGCCAGCCAGCCACCGCAGCCACCTGCGCCGGCTCCAAGTCCAGCACGTCATCGCGCGGCTCGCCTGAGAACTCGCCCGTGGTGAAGGAGCGCGAGGCGTCCTTGCCCACAAAGTAAAAGTAGCCGCTCTCCGGCCGGTAGTGCTCGCCGCGCGTCACGTCAAAGATCTCGCCCAGCACAGCCAGGTACCGCTTGCCGCCCTTGCCGCTCCCGTCAAAGCCGGCCAGCTCCTCGACCGTGTAGACGCGCGTCTCTGGCTCGCACATGGCAACGCCGACCGCGAGGAGCACGCCCGCCGCCACGTAGAGCCACATGCCCCAGAGCAGCCGCCACTCCTCCCATCCTCTCGCCGCCGCGGCCGCCGCGGCCGAGGACGCCCGCCGCCGCGCCGGCGGAGGCGGAGACGGGCTCGAGCTCGACGCCATGGAAGCGCAGGCTCACTGACTGAGAAGTTCACGTTCTGCTTTGCTCAGGTGCCCTCTACGACAGGGACGAGTGAGGGACGAACAAGCGCCGTGGCGGCGGCGGCGGCGGCGGCGAGCCCAACGAGGCAGGGGCAGGCTTGCTGGGCAACCGAGGAGCGTGTGCCACACGCGGGGCAGCGAAGTTCGAAGTCGACGCAAAGCCGCGGCGAGCACTCCACTGGCAGGCCTTGCGCGCTATCTGCGTCGGCATTGCGGTCGTAAATTACGCCGGAGTTCCATGGCTTCTCGTCCTATGCCAACTCCTCGTTCGAGTCCTCGACTTCCCGTCGCTCGTCGCCGCCGTTGTCGTGGTCTTTGCGCGCGCGCAGCTCAGGCTTCATGTCAGGCTGCCCCGACTCGGAGGCTTTCGCGCTCGCGCTGTGCAGGTTTCGCCTGGCGGCTGCAAGAGGGTCGCAGCAGGTTGCAAGCGGGTTGCAAGCCTTGCAGGAGAGTCCCAGGCAGCACAAGGCGGCGCGCGCGCGCGAGCAGGCAAGCAAAGCCAAAAGGGCGGCGGAGAGCGAGAGGAGGAGCGCGAGGAGGCAGCAGGATGGCGTCGCAGGTGTTCCGCACGGCGTTCACGGAGCTGGCGGGCGTGCGGCACCCGGTGATGCTGGGCGGCATGCACTACGTGGGCTACGCCGGACTGGCCGCCGCCGTGTCGAACGCGGGCGGCCTGGGCATCATCACGGCGCTGACGCAGCCGTCGCCGGAGGACCTGCGCGCGGAGATCCGCAAGACGCGGGAGCTGACGAGCGAGCCGTTTGGCGTGAACATGACGCTGCTGCCGATGCTCAAGCCGCCCAACTACGACGCGTACGCGGACGTGGTGGTGGAGGAGAAGGT
The DNA here is from genome assembly GCA_013306675.1 of Thraustochytrium sp. TN22. Lineage (NCBI taxonomy): Eukaryota > Bigyra > Thraustochytrida > Thraustochytriidae > Thraustochytrium > Thraustochytrium sp. TN22. The sequence continues at coordinate 6,132 of JABLUY010000283.1, read as the reverse complement.
GCCGGTGATCGAGACGGCCGGCCACTACAAGGGCCTGGCGCCCTTCGTGGAGCGCTTCAAGGCCGAGGGCATGAAGGTGATCCACAAGGTCACCTCGACGCGGCACGCCAAGACGGCCGAGCGCATGGGCGTGGACATGGTCTCGATCGACGGCTTTGAGGCGGCCGGACACCCGGGCGAGACCGACGTCGGCGGCTGGGTGCTCTTCGCCAAGGCGCAGGAGGACCTCTCCATCCCCTGGATGGCGTGCGGCGGCATGGGCACGGGCGGCCAGCTCGCGGCGGCGCTCAACCTGGGCGCGTCGGGCATTGTCATGGGCTCGCGCTTCATGGCGACCAAGGAGGCGCGCATCCACGACAACATCAAGCAGGCCATTGTGGAGGGCGACGAGACCGCCACCACGCTCATCATGCGCTCCATGCGCAACACGGAGCGTGTCTACCGCAACCAGACCGCGCTCAAGATCCAGGAGACCGAGCGCGAGTTCCCCGGCGAGTTCGACCGCATCCGCGACTACGTGCGCGGCGCCGCCTACAAGCGCGCCTTCCAGGAGACGGGCGACCGCGAAGAGGGTGTGTGGAGCCTGGGCCAGGTCGCCGCCCTCATTCACGACGTGCCGACGTGCGACGAGCTCATCTCGCGCATGGTGAACGACGCTGCCGACTGCGTGCGTGCCACCAACAAGCTCATGGTCTAATTTTAGCTTAGAGAAGCGGAGACAAGGAGGAAACGAATCCTTTTGCGCTGTCGACGTTACGACTGCTTGGTCCTTTTGCAACAGAAGTTAGGTCACGCCCGGCCCGACGTTGTCGAAGGCCTCTTCGTTTCGGTCACTGCCGCTGGCAAGGACCAGTCAAGGCAAAACGCGGAGTGGGGGGGGAAAGGCAATCAAGGATGGTGATGGATGTTATCTAAACCATTGCCACCGCCGACGTCGACCTCCTCCTCATTGGCCTCCTCGGCCGCAGCGACACCGGCCGCGGCACCGCCGGAGCCGCCACCGGAGCCGACGGCGCCCTGGATGGACACCAGCCGACGATGTGACGTCCAAGGCCTCTTCGTTTCAATCACTGCCGCCGACCAGGACGACAAGGACCAAGAACTTGTCATTGTTGACAAGACCAAAAACTCGGAGTGGGGGAAAAGGCAATGAAGGATGATGTTTTCTTAACCCGGTGCTCAGTAGCCATCGCCACCACCGCCGACGTCGACCTCCTCGGCCTCCTCTGCCGGAGCCGCCACCGGAGCCGACGGCGCCCTGGATGGACACCAGCCGACGATGTGCTGTCCAAGGCCTCTTCGTTTCAATCACTGCCGCCGACAAGGACCAAGAACTTGTCACTGTTGTCAAGACCACAAACTCGGAGTGGGGGAAAAGGCAATGAAGGATGATGTTTTCTTAACCCGGTGCTTAGTAGCCATCGCCACCACCACCGCCGCCAAAGAGGTCGCCGCCGCCGACGTCAACCTCCTCGGCCTCCTCCTCCTCCTCCTTGGCCTCCTCGGCCGCAGCGCCACCGGCGCCGCCAGCCGCGGCACCGCCGGAGCCGCCACCGGAGCCGACGGCGCCCTGGATGGACAGCATCTTCTCCTTGCCCTCCTCGACCAGGGCGCTGGCGTCCTTGCCCTCGACGGCCGAGGCGAACTTGGAGAGCTTCTCCTCGTCCACCTCAACGCCGGCCTTCTCGAGCAGGGCCTTGATCTCGTCCGAGGACGGCTGCTCCTTGCCGGCCAGGGCCAGGAGCATGTAGGCGGCGACGTACTGCATCTTGCTTGAGTGTGCGCGGAAGTTCCTGTGCTCGTCCTCTCCGTCAGTCCTCCTGCCCTCGCGCCGCGCTCGCGCGGTGCCGCGCCGCGCCCCTCATTCTCATCATCATCAAGGTCATCATCGTCGCCGCGACGGCCCCATCCCGCGCAGCGCCAGCGCCAGCGCCAGCGCCAGCGCGCAGGTGCGCGAGCGCGCGCGCAGGCGGGAGGCACGGCGCGGGCGACGACAAGGCAGACGCCGGCACGTACCCAGACGAAGAGCGCAGAGCTCTCCTCCTGCCAGCGGCAATTTAAGGGCTGCGCCGCGCTGCGCGGCGGCGGGGCGCGGCGCCGCGGCCTCTCGTTGTCGCGGCGCCGCGCCGCCGCCCGGTCCCGTGGCAGCGCGCCCCGGCGCAGCGCGCAAGGGCCGCGCGGCGGCGCGCAAGTGGAGAATGCGGCGCGCGCAAGTGGAGAATGCGCGCGCAAAGGGGCGCGCGAAGGGCCGCGCGGAGGGCGGCGCGGGGCCGGGCGCGGTTAGGGTAGCGGCGGCGCGGCGCGGCGCGGCGCCGGCAGGCGGCTGGCGGGTGGTCGCGGTCGAGCAGTCAGGAGAGCGGCGGCGCGGCGGAGGGCGAGCGCGGCAGAGCGGAGAAGCGCGAGCGCTTGGGCAAGATGGGCAAGCCGCAGGGCATCCGCACGGCGCGCAAGCACCGGCTGCACCGCCAGGCGCAGCGATGGGCGAAGAAGTCGTACGCCAAGGCGCACTCCAACACCAAGTACAACCTGCCCATGGCCGGCGCCTCCATGGCCAAGGGTATCGTGCTCGAGAAGATCGGTATTGAGGCCAAGCAGCCCAACTCCGCTATCCGTAAGAGCGTCCGCGTGCAGCTGTAGGTTTCGTGATGGTGCAGGGGGAGGAGAGCGGGGGCGAGAGGCGAGGGGCGTGGCGGGAGTGGGACGCCGCATCGCGTCTCGACGCGACGCGACGCGACGCGACGCCCAGCCAACCAACCACCCATGGCTCGCCTCGCCTCGCCTCGCCTCGCCATGGATGAAGAGGGGGCGCATGGAGACCGACATGCTGACGCCGCACCGCCGCAACCACGCAGGATTAAGAACGGCAAGAAGATCTCCGCCTTCGTGCCCCGCGACGGCTGCCTCAACTACGTCGACGGTACGTCTCCACGCCACACGCTCCTGGCCAGATTGCGCACGCGCGCGAACACGAACACAGGACTGACTCGTGCGCGCCTTGCCTGCTTGTACACAGAGAACGACGAGGTGCTCATCGCCGGCTTCGGTCGCTCCGGCCACGCTGTCGGTGATATCCCCGGTGTCCGGTTCAAGGTCGTCAAGGTCGCCGGCGTCTCCCTCTGGGCCCTCTACAAGGAGAAGAAGGAGAAGCCCCGTAACTAAGAAGACAACCTCTATTCCCGTGCCTTTGACTCTCTCATGTGTTCCTGTTCGTCCTGTACGCCAGCGTGTCAATTTCCAACCTCGGCTGACCCAGTCGTGGCACTTGCAGGCGTGCCGCCTTGTTTGCCTGCTTCTTCTTGTCGCTGCTGCGCTTCCTCGCTGCGACTGCAAATTGTTCCCTTCACCAGCCAGCAGCTTTCAAACTCTGCGCCGAACTTGTCTTCTTCAACGGCGCTGGCCGACCGACGTGGCAGCTTGTTTGGGGCTTGTTGCTGTTGTCGCGGCTTCTCGCTTCGAAATGAGTGTTTTCATCAAGACCCAAAATAAAATCAGCACCGGAGTCTGCGCACAACTCCCGCTCTTCGTTACATCAAATCCAGGCGCGGTTCTCGCAGCGCCGGTGCTCCGAGTAATAATTGACAAAAGGCTGGTCCAAGGAAATGTACGGTGGCGGCCGCCCAGACTTGGCCGTCACCAGCACGTGCAAGAGCCGCATCATGGTCGACGACGCCGTCCCCAGGAGCGCATCCGCATCCGCCAGGAACTCCAGGTCCGCCAAGGCCGAATGCACCACCACCGACCGCCCATTCGCATCCCACAAGCGATTCTCGATAAAGGACGATGGCTCACCCGGCCTTTCCGGTCGCAGCGCCTCGCGACTCACGTCCACGTAGGCAAAGGTCCAGCCGAGCTGCTTGCCCAGCAAAGGGAGCTCCGCCAGCACCCCGTCGTCGTCCGTTGCCACGCGGATCTCGCACGGTCCGTAGAGCGCCTGCAGGCGGCGCAGCTTCTCCACATAGAGCGCTGTCGCGAAGCACGGCCGCCGAAGCTCGTCCCACGCAGGCCTGGAATGCCAGCTCCCACACGCGTCGCCTCGACGTATGTGAATCCCAATCGAACATGACTTCGCCGCAGTCTGCGTCGCGCCCACGCGGACCACCCGCGTGGTAAGGAGCTCCGAGACGGCGCGCCGCAGGTCGCCCGCGACGTGGTGCTCCAGTAGCGTCCACAGCGCCAAGCCCTGGAGCAACGCGTACAAGCCAACGCCGCCCTCGCCCGCGCGCGCCGTAGCCACCCAGGACGAGACCGCCATGTGCGCTTGCGACAGACTCCCTCGCCTTGTACACGCGTCGTCAGTGAACCAGCTCCGAGGCGCTGTGCCTGTGGGCAGCCACTGCCACTGCGGCGCGTCGCGGCTCAAGCTTGGCATGAACCGCGTCGCCGAGGCGCCTGAGGCCCAGGACAGTTGCATGTGCATCCAGCGCGCCAGCGTCTTGCCCACTGTGCGCTCGCAGAACACGCTGTCCGCGCCCTCCGCCTTGTAGCACGCGTGCGCGTCCACCTTCAGCTCAGCCTCGTGCGTCGCCGGCAACGAGCACAGCCAGCCACGGTACGCCGACGCAGCGGCGCGCATCAGGCCGCGGTCTGGCGCGGCCGGCCGCGACGGCAGATACTCACGCTCCCTGTGCACGTCGCCCGAGCACTCGGGCGGCAGCAGGCAGCCCGCGCACCGCAAGTAGCGCTCCGCCACGGCCGCCGCGTGCAGGTCCGGGAAGCCATCCTCGGCGTCGGCCGCGCGCAGTTGCCGCCACAGCGCCAGCTGCACCAGCACCAGCGCCAGCGCCAGCGCCGCCACCAGCCTCAACGCCGCGCGCTCGCTCGTGCGCATGCAGCCGCGAGGGCTCACAGGGGAGCGAGCGGCGTTGCGAGGCGTTAGATTTTTGTCTGTCTCACAACAAACGAGAGGAACGAATGAGCTCAGCAGCGAACGCGAGGCCTCCGCCGCGGCCAAAGGAGGGCCGGCACCGGCACGTTCGCCGCAGACGCATCGGCGTCCACCTTTAGCTCGTGCCTGCCTCAGACGTTGTCAGCAAGAAACCTTGTGCGCACTGTCTCGAACACCACCTCCTGCACGTCGCGCACAAAATCGCGCACAAGGCCCTGTACCCGGCTCATGAGAAAAGATGGATCAAGTTGGATCCACCTGCTCGAGAATACAAGTACCGCATCGGCGCCTTCTTCGTCACGAAGCAGCATCATCGCCGCGTGTAAATCCGCCATGCAGGCATCTCGCGATGGACGCGCGCGTACGTATCTCCGAGGCACTCGACGCCACCAACGAGCTCGCCTGCACGGCCGTCCCCGCCAGCTCGTTTTCAACGAACACGCTTGAGTAAATGACGCTGACGCCGCCAAGCCTTCCTCCGGATCTAGGTCGGCCCGAGCGCCCTCATGCGCTACCGCCACGTCGCCGGTCAGCATCGCCAAAGGGCCGGGGCTCCCTCGGCCAGCTCGACGCCGTGAAGCGCGCCGATAACCCCGCAGCGACGCCAACCTCGCCGCCATCGTCATGAGCCTTGCGGTGCACGAAACCGCCATCGTATTTGTTGTATCCGCCGGGGCGCCAACGAACTCTTTGCTGGCCGACGCCAGCTCGCGCAACGTGCCTCGCGTCACGGCACGGCCTCCACGTTGCCCTCGGCGGCAGGCCCATCGCCAACACCACTCTCCAAGGCATCTCGCGACAGGCTCTCCTTCGCGCCCGTGGCCCGCGTTCCTCTCGGACAAGAACTCTGATGCTGGAATCATTGATCATGACGTGAAGAATGGCACGGGTCCCAAGGTGCGAGCCGCAGTGGCGTTTGGAGTACAGACGGTCAGTCAGCAGCGAGAGAGTAAAAACCGAGCACCAACGCAACACGACACGCTGCTTCGGACCGAGCGGTCCGTTTCGTATATATGTTCGTCCTTGCTCGCCACCTGACTCCGGCCGCAGTCCCAAGCGCCGCGTCTGGGACCGCGACACCTCCGAGCTCCTCTCCACCGAAGACGTCTCTGAGCGGATCCTAGCCCCGGACGACAACGGCGCTGACAACTCTTGGGGGCCGTCACCACGGAGGGCCGCCGCGTCATACACGGCGAGACCGAGTTCGCCGTCGCGCTCCCGCGTCCCGTGCAGCGCCTCTACAACAA